>CAVNYN010224938.1:0-36346 GCA_963692815.1 Nyctanthes arbor-tristis
CTAAAGAGTGCTCCCTTGACATTCTCTTTAGTGAATGCTGTTTCCAAAATCTGAATCCCCTTCTCATTTAAAGTGTGATTGATTCCTCTATACCCTTCCTCCAAAGTTTCCTCATCTGGTTGTCCAATTGGGAACAAATTCATGTAAAAAACTTCAATATGTTCCACCAACAAATCCTCATAATCTATCCACTCTCCATCCACCCCCTTCAAGCGTTGGATTGTATTACTTCTTTTACGTTCTGTCGTCCTTGAATAGAAGAACTTAGTGTTTGAATCTCCATCCTTAAGTTAGTCCGTTCTCGCCCGTTGTCTCCAATGGCTCTCTTTTCTCCTCTCCAGCCTTTCAATGTCCCCCATAACCTTCAAATCTCATCCATATATATTCCAGGATTTGGTGAGCTAAGTAAATACTCCATTCTCTTCTCCAAACTCCCTATCTGATCCACCAAGTCTCTGCTCATTCCACACCTTTAAAGAATCCCAACACCGCTCCAAATGCCACTAATTGGAGCAAAAGGATCCGTGGCAGCCCCAACTCTTGCCATGAGGACATCTAATCAGTTATTATATATCTATAACCCTCCTCCCTCGCCCAATGCGGTTCATAATGGAAAATATGTTCTTCTAAGCGCTTCTTTGGCCTACCCGTCTCACCCTCCATCCTCAGTAGTATAGGCCAGTGATCTGATTTACTGGAAGCGAGATGTTCCACACATGCTCATAGAAACACATGTCTCCACCGGTCACTCACAACCACCTGACTTGCCATTATTCCAAATCACGCAGCCGACACACCTCAAGCACCCTTCGAAAATCCTCTATAGTTCTCAAAGGTCTCGAAGAACTCCCTATACGTTCCCTTAAGAAAAGTGTTTCGTTGAGATCGGAAGAGCGTCACCCAAGGTTACTCCACTCGCCCCCACAGTCTTCTCAAAAGTTCCCAAGAAAGCTCATGATCAGACAACCTCGGGTTGCCATAGAACCCAGTTACCCTCCACTCCATCACTCTACTATCACGAACCATAGCATCAATGTGACCCCGGGAATATGATTTAATTTGCACATCAATCTCTCTAGCCCAAAGTAGCATTAGTCCCCCACTCATACCTCGATCTATTAACCACTAAACATTTTGAAATCCCAAAGTAGTACCAACAGTTTATGCCCAACTCCAGATAACCTAGTCTCAGACAAGAAGACTAAATTAGGGGAATATTTACGAATCAACACAGTACATGTTCTGCGTTCTTCAATCCCCCGACATTCCAACATCAAAGATTCATTGCATTCGGCGGTCTCTTCCGATCTGGACTTGCCGATTCGATAATATTGTGTTTATCCTCCACAACCATTCGCCCCTCTTCCTCCATCACCAACCATCCCCTCCTTCTACATGTTGTCATGCCTTCATTTTCTCCTCCGGCCTCTAATTTTTAAGACTCCTCTCCCAACCCACCGCTTCATAGGAGAGCTAACCGCTATCCCAGATCCCTTTCTCGGTTTTCTTTTCCATCTTCTTTTACTATTGGCACCTCGCCCACCCACTTTACCCTCTCTTCCCAGCCCCTCCACCCCCTCTCTCACGCCTTCTCCCACGCACCCAACACTGACTTCATTTAGAGTACCCTTATCATCTTCAATCCCCAACACCCTAACCTCCTCCAGTGCCTTCAAATATTCAGAATTGAAGGCGTCGTTAGTAGCCTCACTTGACGTCGAAGCCACTCCTACTCACTCCTTTCCCTTTTTCTGCCCTTCACTATCATCATTTTCCCCCCCTCACCACTTCTCCACTGCTCCTAGTACCCATAATGGATGAAACCCCAGTCTTGCTATTTGCTACCCCTTCACCGACTCCGTTCGACCTCTGTCCATAGCCTCTGGTGTCATATTACTTGCCTGCTGAATCTGCTACAGCATAAGTGGCGCAACCCGTAGCCACTCCCCAAACAAACAGTCCCCACGTCGAATGTCCATTGCTCCCTCCTTCTCGCACTCATGCATGCGATGACCTATCACGCCACGGTAATAGCTAAAGTTTGGCAGCCGCTCATACTACAAGAACAACCAGAGTTCCTTGCCCATAGCCCCAAGAAACACTTTAACACCCCTTTTCAAGGGTTTCCAATATCCAAAGTTATCCGAACATGAGGGACTGCATGTTCAACGCTATTCTTTCCACCGTGCCCACTTGTTTTCCGATCATCCGCATAATCGTCTCCGTTATGCAACCCAATGGCAGATTCACAACCTCCACCCAAAATTGAATATGCTCAAACTCCACGTCCCTAACCTCCCTCACACTGGTCGGACTTTGTAGCGACAGTACTTGGTTATTATATGACCATGGACCCCCTAGCAAACCCTCCTTTTGTCTTCCACCGAACCAATTAAATGAACATAGTTATTGTTATGAAGATTTAAATCAAATATAAGATAATTTAAAAGACTAATCAATCTCAAAATTGATTTTAGATGAAATTCTAAACGAGATAAAGATCACAAAATTTTAATGCCAAAAAGCAAAATTGTCTTTCATGTTTTACTTAAGAAAAATTGTTAGTTCAATCTAAAATTAACTCTCTCATTAAGAGGACTCAAATCATTGGGGGAAGTCTATAACATATAATATAGGTAACTTACTTCTTTTAAATTTAAGTCGAGGTTTAACTATTTTAACCTTTTAAACCTATGAAATTAAAGAAAGTGATGATAGAGGAGACCGAAGTTGGTCGAACCTAGAAATAGTCACGAGTTAAAGAACAAATAACAAAGATTTAGCATTAGGAGTTTGTCGGTCTCCAACTCTCTATTAATTCCAATTCCTAATTGTGAAAATTTTTGATTCTTTAAATTGAAATTGTAAAAAATTGGTTAAGAAAAACAATTTATAATACATTACCTAGAATCATGGAATTACAACTCCTTCTCCAATGGTTATTTTGATAATAGTATCGAGTTGACTTCATTATCTAGAATCGCAAATTGTTTAGGAGTAATAATACGTTTCAAATTTTGATATCAATCTATGAGGGCCGAGGCTAGAGTAAAAAATTCTAGTAAAGGGTGTCTTTAGCACGATCGACAGAGTAAATTGTACAATAGATAAATTTTGATTCTCTCATCATCAATAGTATACTATCCAAAACACGAGACTAATTCTAAAGACACCCAATTTATGTGACACATCCCTCCACTCATTTGGTTCACATATCATGAACCTACATTTGAGTCATCTTTTTTGCATAAGAACCAATATGTGGATTCTTATGTAAAAAGAAGGGTGTCTCTTGATTATTTTCGTCCAGAACATCCTACTGTTCATTAGTCTTGAGCTCCTACCATACATGTGTCTTGATTATCCCACCCAGGGCTGGATCTAGGGAGTAGCCTCCCCGAACCCTAGCAAAACCCCGTTTTCGAAAATAAACTATTTTTGTACCCTTTGGGAAAAAAAGGAAAAAAGAAATTCAGTATTTCAGTTAGAGTTCGTCAAATTTCGACTACCTCTTCAAGTATTCTCTGGGTAAGCCACTGATCCCGCGAGATACACACGTAGAAGGAGATCATTGACAACTCATCTAAGTTAATTAGCTATGTGGTAGTGCCAAAACTTAACCCTGATGTCTTAATGCACGAACAGGTAATGCGGTATATTTTCTCTACATCTAGCATTTGTAATTAAATTTTGGTTGTATTTATCTAGCCTTCCTCGTAAACACATTTTACGAACAAAGGTTGCCTATCTCAACTTGGCCATTGCACGGGCTTTGAAAATTCCCATTATTGCATTACATGTACTTGTGAAATAGTAACTTTTATCGCTCTTATTATTAAGAATGGCAATGGAACGGGGCGTGGCCGGGTTTGCCTTTCCAACAGCCCGCCAAGTTAACAATTCCCTCGCCTCGTACCCCGTTTGAATTGTGGCGGGACGGGGGCGGGAAAAAATCTCCGTTACCCGTCTTGTTAAGGAATTTTTTCCTCTATAACTAATATTCAAAATAAAAAAAAACACTATAAGTTGTCTATAGTGATAAAGATAAGGGATTAATTAATGCAAGGTCATGATTTCTAATCGAGGGAATAGCCTATGAGTTTATCTTTTAATTAAAGAAAATAATAATATATTATTTTCTAAAACGTTTTGGGACGAGGCGGGTTGAGCAAAATCCGTCCCCAACCCATTAAACATTCTCGCCCTCCGTCCCCGCCCTATTTCTTAGCAGGGTGGAACCCCGCGCGGGTTTCGGGTTTATATTACTATAATCCCTAATTATTATGATCATAGAAATATTTTAGTAGAGCCAGCTAATCCCCCCCCACTCCCGGGGCCTGGGGGTGCCTATCATGCATTAAAATTGAAGGATTCGTATTTCAAGATGGGCACAGGAGTTTTAATTCAAGAATAATTCAGTGGGTCTATTTGTATATACATAATGCACATAATTTATACACACCCCTAAATTTTGGTACAGGGTCAGAAAAATTTAAGTTAATACAAAAAGATGTGTATATAATATTATATACATATATGATATACTCAAGATAACTAATAAATAAGAAAAAGTCATTCTAAATTATTCTAATAATTCTATCTATTACCTAAATTTTAGACAAAATACAAGCATTTGTCATTCACAGAACACAATATTTCAAGTATTTGTATAAGTCACTTTTCATTTTTCATTTTTTTTCCGTTAAAAAATTCACACGGGCTAAGAACTTTGACCCACGCATTAATCACTTGGATTTGAAGTCTCAAGCAACTGTGTGCTCATTGAAGAAAATCAACCGTGTCCATCAGAAGACTAACATAAATAAATGAACTAACAATCCATTGCTTTTCTCATCTGTTGTGCAAATGTTAGTTGATCCACCTATAACAAAGGTTTCATACATGTAGTCTAGCATTAACTAAAGTTACACACATTGATTCACTGAAGAAATGTACCATATAAGAATTTTCAAAGAAAAAATTTTAGGGAAGTATCTAAAACAATTGATGAGAACCTGGCCAAACACCCTCAATGAAGTAACCTATATCAAGCATTCCTTAGACGCATGCATGAATTTCCCAAGAGGACATACCAAAACACAACTAGTCCTTCGATGATTTGTTAATGAGTGACTTGTGAATATGTGGAATCACACCTCCTCCGGCAATTGTTCCTTTGATAAGAGTATCAAGCTCTTCATCACCTCGAATTGCAAGCTGGAGATGTCTTGGAGTAATACGTTTCACCTTCAGATCCTTACTTGCGTTTCCAGCAAGTTCCAACACTTCAGCAGTTAAATACTCTAATATTGCTGCAGAGTAGACGGCTGCCGTTGCTCCCACCCTCCCATTTGATGTGGTTCTTTCCTTCAACAGACGATGTATCCTACCAACTGGAAACTGCAACAGTATTTATGGACGTACATTTCAAAAATTGAAGACAATGTAGATGGCACAATACACACAAGAAATCAAACAAATGCCGAAATGGTCAACCATCTTAAAAAAAGAGAAGTGCTATTTTATCAAGACTCTAGACCACTCTCCACTCTAGTTGGCATTTTTATATTGGGCGATGGGTGGATAATTACTACCTCCGTCCCAAAAAGAGGGTCCATGTCAACTTTACACACAGATTAAAAAAAGTTCATTTAATAGTATTGGAAAAGTAAAGTTTAAAATCATTTACCTATTATGCCATTTCATTTATTAATTATTTCACTTTAATAATTTTACTTTTTGAATAACTATGCGCATTAAATGGGGGTATATAAGAGAACTCATATTTCAACTACTTTTTAAAAAGGAAACTGGACCATAATTTGGGACGGATGAAAGAGGAAAGATGGACTATCTTTTTGGGATGGAGGTAGTACAAATAGATGGAGATATCCACCCCTCCAATATTCAAGTAAAAAATTATTAACTAGACGGGACAGATAGCATTATTCTAAAAAAAAAAAAAAAAAGGTCACAGAAAAAGAATTCAAAGAATTATTTCAATTAGAAATTTAGAACTTGTTTGGTTCCCCTTTTGTAGTGGGTTAGTGATGCTCCATTTTCCCCCCACTTTTATGGAGGATCAGGCTAGATTTAAATTACCAAAACTAAAATTTGATATCAATCAGTGAGACCTAAGTCCAGAATTCTGTCACAGGGTATCTTTGGAATTAAGGACTGCATGAAGAGCACAACGGATAAAGTTTGACATCTCTGTCTTCAGTAATCACTAATATGCTTGTCAAAACCACCCAAGCAAAGATACCACAATGGTATTATGAAGCTAACAAATAAGGCAACATTAGTAACTTCTGTGCCCAAATCTAAGACGACTAAGTTATTTTTAATAGTTCACCAAAAAATTAACATATCGAGTCACGAAATTCTTCAAAAGGTAGCAAAATCATATAGAAGACATGCACTGTGGAAAACCTCCTCCTCAGTGGTGTTGTATAATGGCTAACATAGAACTGATGATAACTATAATCACAGCATAAACATATCAGGACCAACAAGCATGAATAATTACATTCCCATCTTTCTTCACACCTCACATCACACCTATGAGGATATAATTGTAAGTTGGACCAACGTGTTATGATTCTATCTCCTCAATTAAAGCAGGCGTTAGAATCAGAGGGTATAATTGTAAATGGGGACAAAGGTGTGATGAGGGGTGTGAAATAAGGTGGGAATGCAGCATAATCCCAACAAGTATACTGTGTACATACTGCATTTGCGCTTGATTTTAATGGCTTGATATATGTATTTATGTACACACACAAAGTTGGCAGACTAAACTGAACTCAACCGACCTGCGATCTAGAACTTGCAGAAGTACACACAAAAGTCAAGTACATAAATTCAAATGAAACCAATCAATATATATATACATCTTGCAAGACAATACACTTTATCAAGGATAGTCAACAAAAAATTGAAAATGGCAAATTCTAAATCTCACCAACTCTCTCTAAGGAACATATAGTTACGAGAACAATTTTTATATCCACATTTTTTTATATACTATTTCCAGAGAGTCGTCTCATAGATTTATATCCACATTTTTTATGCAATGAATGATTGTGCGGCTTCGAGATTAAGCAAAAGACATTAGCCAACCCACCTTCCTTCCATAAACATTCTATCCCCCACGACCACATCCATTTAGATGACAAGCTTAGTTTTTAGTTTTTGACACACACTACTGCAATTGGGAGAAAATAAAAAAATTGTTAGGCCATGAACTTTCATGAGCTTAAGAGGGAATCTGTCACCTACCTTTTCAAAGTCCACCCATTTTCCAAAAACCAAACACACGACAAATAATCAGAAGACATTTCTCATAGAGCACCTAGTTAGAAGAGTGAAACAAACGGTCTATCTAGTTAACCTATTAATCAGTTCAAGAAAGGATATTAAAATAAGAATATAAAATAGCAATAACTATTTCTGTAATCCTTCTTTAGGAGGCTGTGAGAGGAGCCTCAGTAGCGTCTTGCTTTTGCTCCCATCATAGATGCTATTGACGTTATACATTTTAGGATATCACAATGAAATGACTACTCCAAGCATGAGAAAACTTGTCTTTCAAAGGAAATGCACAGAGATGGTACAAGTGAAATAATACCAATTCAGAGATGTAACACTCAGAAATTTATTTATTTATTATTTATTTGTCACAATAATAATAATTATTATAAAGTTTAATTCAACTTATTTATTTAGAACCCGAATAAGTCAAAGATTATTTTCAACAAATTGTTGTTGTTGTTGTTGTTGTTGTTGTTGTTGTTGTTGTTGTTGTTGTTGTTGTTGTTGTTGTTGTTGTTGTTGTTGTTGTTGTTGTTGTTGTTGTTGTTTAGCCCGAATATTTTACAATCATTAGCCGATTCATTAAATCTCATTTTGACATGGTTTACGATTTCTAACCCGATTAAATTCTTGTCGAAACCAACGTCTTTCCGAAGATAATAACACCAACGTTGTCACAAATTCTTATTAATTAAAACGTTTGAACACGAATCCAATTCCTCCTCCGCATGTAAATTCTTACCAACTACGAATTCTACTACTAATATGATCACCTAATCAAACTAGGAATGGGTCAAACCACGAACGTACACCTCTTCTCCAGCACACTTTGCATGACAAATTCACAAGAAATTCCAAAGTTCGAAAATAGTAAATTCCCTTGGTACGTTCCTCCTCCTCTCTACTTGGCTACTTCTACGAACATATATATGTAGTTTTTTACACGTTCACGGCAATGCTAGTTCAAGTTTAATGCCTCTATATATTTTAACTCTAATTCACGGCAAAGTCACAAATCACCAAGTTCCATTCTCATAATTCATAAATACATATTATATAGGCGTGTGTAGATAAACCGGCATGACCACCAACATAAGAACCACCATCTTCATCACCTTCTTCAACATATACATAGCCCCATTCTTAGCAACTCCATACGTACAAAGATTCACACATGGAAGGACCCAGTAGATACATACACAACATGTCAGGTGTTCTTCTTCACCCAATCCCTTCCTCGGCATTCATATACACACGTGCGTGTGTGTGTGTGCATACATTCACGGCAGATACATACATGCACATAAGTATACGTACACCCACTTGAATCCTTCCTGTAGTAATCGAAAAAGAAAAGAAAGAAGAAAGAAGAGAAGTCGAGAGGGAGGGAGTCACGTGACGGCAGCTCTTCCAGTCGCCAGGTTCCGACTTCGTCTCCGCCATGTTGTCACTGTTTCTTTCATCTCCAAGAGTCGAGTGCACCAAAGAAGCTTAGAAACACGATTACCCTTCACTCCCCTTACCGGAATTTCACTCGCCGACGTAGTGTTTCCCAAAGCTCATGATGCATGCACGCCATATCTCTCGCTCACTCAACTCTCTGATTTTAGGGTGCTGTACGAATTGCGGGAGAGAGACAGAATTGGGCATTTTATTAAATTAATTTTGAAAAACAAGTCCCTATAGGTTCTGATTCCCTCAATTAGGTCCTTAAGGTTTTTATCACATATAAGTAAGGTCTCCAGATTTCTGTTTCAACCATTCAATCTTCAAGTTTTAACACTTCAGGTCCTAACCCTGATCTATTTCAGAATTCTGATTTAGTCCCTATATTTATATTTTCTTCCCATAAAGAATTATTTCCACAATTCTAAGACAATGTAATTTTCTTTTCGCTAGACGAGATGCAAAGATCAATAAACAAATCGATTTCTTGCAATGGTAGCTCAACTCGCCAAGTTTAAGGTAGACTCTTATTTTCTAAAAATGTTTTCTTAAAGTTTTGTGCATTATTAATTGATTTATGTTATGGACATTACATGCAAATGTGTGATTAGAAGAAAGACGGTATATTATTATATGCTTAAGATGCCTTTATTATTATATACGTGTATGCTTTGATGCATAATAATAGAACCTGTATTCATTTATAACGCTTGTTCTCAAAGACAAGATCCTTCAAAAAAAAAAAAAAAAAAAAAAGAAAAGTGAAAAGATAAAAGAAGAACTAATTGCATGTTTATGTGTTGTATTTATGATATGAATTGATTAATATGCACTAGAGTCTACTAAGTATTTATACTCTTCTTTTCCAAAATTAACATTTTCATATCTTGGAGCCAGTGATGGATCAATGGATGGTGGCTACTAGTATTAAAATTTTAAGAATTGATATTTAAAGTTTATTTTAGATTTCAAATTGTATATTTTCGACAATTGAATTTCATAGTCATTCCAGACAAGTCAACTATAAATTCTAAAGACGAGATCTTCCGCACTTAATTTTTATGTTATTTCCGCTTTATGAAGATAATTTTTAAGACAAATTAGTGTCTCGGATTTTTTTAAATTTGGGGCGTTACAAGAGATGCTCTGGATTCTTCGGGCTGCTTTCACATGCTTTCAACTAGAAATTTGCACATTATGCAGGTTCACATACAAGAAACAAGATAGAACTTATAAAACATACAGTGAAACTTTTAAAAACTAAAAGAATTAGGGAAGACCAGTAAGAGGTGGAATTACCAGCTTTCTTTTCTACTTTCATGAAGCTTATTTGTTCTTACATTGTTATCTCCCAAGAAATCCTTGTGAAAACAATATTATTTGCTATCATGGTCATTAAGATCATGATTTGAATCACAACTCACATGGTCATACGACCCCTGACCCCAATTTGTCAAACTAATCTGGTATAACATATGGGACAGGCCACAAGATACAAACAATCAAGAATTTCCAATTTCCTTTATTTTCCTTAAAATACTTCCTAAATTTTAGATTTTCATAACTTAAAAGCATAATCACAAACCGTACAAATAACTTATAAGTATAGCCATACATGTCCAGATTTCGTAACACGAATCCATATATGTGGAAAAGATTTTTTAATCATACCAACTAAAATCTGCTATAATATTTTTTAATTTATTCCTTTTTTTCATATGGTATGATCTCTATGAAGGAAACTTCAAGCTTCTACGTAGCTAAAAATTGTTGCTGGCCAAAAATAGATTTAGTTTAAAGTCACAGTCACCTAAAGCAGAAGCTTGAAGCAGTATGAAGTCCGAGCATTTAATATTGAATTCAGTTTTACAGAAATCATACAATGTTAACACTGCACCCAAGGAAGAGTTGATCCCACTGAAGTGGCACTCATCTTTTAGTCTTTACACATTGATATAATATTAGGATCCAAAATTTACCAAATATCTGAATAGTGGGTTAACTACATAAGCCAAACAAAAAGACTCCAAGAGTTCTGGTCATCAGGAATGGTTCATGGGTAAAATTCATAAAGGGAAATGTTAACTTAAGCGATAAATAGGTTTTAAAAAAAAAAAAAAATTTTTTTCAGGAGTAGATCTCAGATGAAAAGCTACTAAATTTGTGTTAATTGCTAGTATGCTTCATATCTGCTAAGTACTAATTCCATTTCAACATTATCATTAGGAAACCATATAGGCTTTTCATTTATTTTATTTTACCAATGTGGTTGTTGATTAATAACATTATTTTAGTCCATCATACAGCACTTCCGTTTCTAAAGTGTCGTTTTCCTGAACTTCAATCGCAATTTATTTCCATTTGCAAGTGTAAATAGAACCAGAATAAACGGTGTGGCGCCATGAATTAGGTTTGTCATTTTCCTTCTTGAAAGGATATAAAAACCAGGGAAGAGTATTTTGACCTAGTGTGATTGTATGGAAACACCAACATCCAACAAACAGTTACTCCAGAACTTAACCTCACTAACAACTACAAAGAAAACATCAAAGCAAATCAATACCCCATAACAGTTCCAAAAACCCCCCACAACAACTTTTAACAACAAAACAAAAAAACCTTGAAAACCCAAAAAAGGAATCAGATCAAATCAAAATAGAGAAGGAATCATAAAAAAATTGTATAAATATCGACAATAGAGCGATAATATGGGTGACCTGGAGGCCGGCACGAGACGACCGAGAAATAGGCTTCTTCTTATCCTTATCCTTGTCCTTGCTTCCCCCCGGGGCCGATGATTTGCCCATAATCAATCCTTTTGCTCCTTTTCCCGACATTTTCACGGTCAATTTCTCGGATAAGACTCAAATCTATCTCGGAGAATTCCTTTGCGATGGAGTACTTGAGAGCGGCCCGAACCGAGAGTGAAGCTGCAATTGACCAAAGTATATATTATGAAAGTGTAATGACGCACTTACCCTTTGCCCTTTTATTCGCGGAAAACTTTCACGAAACTTAAAGTTTGGTCCCTTCAATTTTATTTTATTCAAAGTTCATCACAAACTTCTATTTCCAAGTTTTGGTCCCCAATCCTACAGGTGTTTGGCAACTTAGACGGATTAAAATCTGGATTAAAATCTGTCATGTGACATTATTTCATTGGCTTTATTTTTTTCAAAAAGTCAAAAAGTAAAGTCAAGAAGTAATTGTTTACTTTTTACAAAAAAAACCAATAAAATTATGCCACGTAGTAGATTATAATCCAAATTATAATCCAATTTCTAACTAAACACTTTGCTAGTAGTTTCAACTCCAACATTTTATATACTCTCAAACATTCGTGATTAATGAAATATTTTGGAGGTACAAGGGCTAGGTTTTACGAGGAGGCCGTTTTCAGGATGACATATTGGCTAGTTTGGCTAGTTCGTATAAACAATACATAGGGTGTGCATGAAATAAATTTTTTTTGTGAAAAGTGAGTTTTTGAGAGAATATATGGTTAAAAAATAATATGAAGAACTGTGAAAATGTTTGTTTTTTTATTTAAAAAAATACGTGGTTGAAAATTAATTGACATAAAAATAGATAAGAATTGCTTCTTCAATTTTATACGCACCGTAAATTTGTTTATCCATTTGTATTTTCTAGGAAAAGTTCCACACTTATATTTATTTATATAAAAGCGTACCTATCAATATACAACGTTCTACTATTCAATATATAATTCTCTCTTGACGAATATACATATTTTAAGAAAGTTATGTGTACCTGCTCCTTGGGCCGATATCCAAGACGGATTCGTAATAGTTTCTTTAGAAATATCATACTAATTTCTCGACAGAATTTACCAACAGAACAATTTCGTAATTCAGGTAATTAAAGGACTAAAGGTCTAAAGACTATTAATTAATGACCAATTGACTAATGTTGTACACTTTGTAACAGATAATAATGAATGTACATTTGCTACTACATAATAAGATACTGCCCCTTTTAAGAATCATGTATCAGTTCAAGGATGCTGAGGAGAAAAACTGTGCACCCTTTGCTTCCTGTTGTGCAGTCTTGCTGTCTTGGAACTATACAGGAATTGCTTCTTTCTTCACACTGGTAATATTTATACTTTTTCGTGTTTCCTAAGAAGCTCGACTTGCAGCTGAGGTTTTCATGTTTAGGTCCCAGGGAATGTGCTACTACCCGTGCTTGATAGAGATCGGAAGAGCGTCGTGCCACTGAAAGTGAAAACACTGAGACCCAGGTGTTTTCTGTGTACATTTCCATGGCATCAGTAAAGGAAAATCTGGTTCGGCTCTCAGCCCAGTTGCGAAGCCTATCTGCCTCTGCAGTGTAAAGTGCGCGTCCCTGAAAGAGTCATGGTAATAAACTTAAGAGTTACGCCATGGATATAAGCAGAAATCCCAGAAACAAATATAAAATTCAGGATTAATATACTAAGAACAACTTCAAGCAACACACTAAATACAAGATGCTCTCCACTTTAAAGAGTCGATGGTCAAAAATGAGCTCCAATAGACTCCATATCAACTTTTCATAACAGAGAACAGAGAGAACAACTTCAAGGAACTCTCTAAACACAAGATGCTCTCCACTTTAAAGAGTCGATGGTTAAAAATGAGCTCCAATAGATTCCATATCAACTTTTCATAACAGAGAATGGAGATTGGCTATCCTGCCCGACTCTCTGTTCTTACTTTTTAATGAACGCATTTGATGTGATTAAATTTTAAAAAGTAAAAAATCAATAAGATTTTTCTGTGACACGCAAAATTGGACATGTGTGATGTAACTAAATCCTTTTCTTCGCTCGTTCTGAAACTACAAAGTAACCAGTAGAATGAACCATTATGAATGTGTGCCTGAATGCATTTGTTTCAGATTTGTCGTATTTATAATAAGCTCTTAAGGAGGAGGATTTAGAATTAAGGTTTCACCGGTTACCAGTTCAACAGTTAATATTAATGAGAAACTAATAACTATTCCAATTTATGCATCCTTCCTTTCTTTGGTCCCACTCCCTTTCACCCATTTCTCAATTCAGCAATCAATTAGAAAGTTCCGATTCATCCAATTAGGATATCATTCGCTTCCGCAGGTGAGATTCTAAGAGTGATCTCCAATGGTAAAACAGGGATTGCCAGATGGCAATCAAATATATGGGCGTCCAGTCAATGTGGCATGATGTGTAATAGATGGATAGTTTAACTTCAAATGAGTCTCCAATGGATCCATTTAATTCATTATTTCAGTACATGTGCAAAGATAAATCCAAAATAGAAAATTAAAGTAGAAGAGAGAAGGAGTTGCACATCAGTTAAGAATGGGGGTTAGATGAGAGAGGAGAGAGAATGAGATAAATTCAAAATAGGGTTTCTTTTTCCCCCTCCCTTCTTGCCAAATCAGATTCACAGAGTGCCATGTCTTCACCATTGGAGAAGATATTTTTGGATCACAATGTCTATTTCCTATGTGGTACAGTTTTATTTTAGAATAGACCTGCTTTTAGAGATGCTCCAGAGTCATTGGAAACAAATATGATATATGCTGTGTCGCAGAAGTAATGACAGATTTCATGTAGTACGAAAAGTACAATTTTTTCCCTAAAAATTATTATGGACGCCAGTTCTCCAGTATGGCAAGTGAAAAAGATCATCTGTACAGACTGAAGAATACCTGATCATCAAACCAACGACCACGTCTCACCCATGCCGTGACAAGAGCAAGTAAGATCCTTGGGGGTGTCAAATAACTAATGGCCTTTCCACTTCCCTTAACAATTCGCATTCGGGGAACTAAAGTTCTAGCAACTGTCTCCGGAAGCTCACAGATGATGTTAAACATCTGTTTGTTTTTTACACTTGAACCACTGCAATGGCAACAAGGAACACTTCAATAAAGTAATTCAAAGGGCTAAAATAAAAATGCATAGCTGAGAGTTTAAGGGAACATTGAAAGGGGGGGGGTGCTTTTAAAAATAGATAAGATACAATACAGTATATTGAAAAGAGAACTGTAAAGCAGACCATCCATTAAGCAAATTGAGTAACTTGAACAACCCAGAATGCATTATGTGCATGTTTCATACATGGTAATAGATAGAAGTAGATAATAGAATAGATAAAATCTCAACTTATTTTTCATGTTTAATATTTGCCCTACTAGCTATTAACACACCTTAATAGCAAGTCAGTAAGGACCATGCCCGGTGAGGCTGTATGAACTCCAACTTTTGATCGCCGGCATTCCTTTAGAAGAGATGACTGAAGCTGCCTAAGCCCACATTTTGTTGAGCCATAGCTATGTGAAAAGGACAGAGAAAGCCATAATTGGTAACTAGTATTCCACAATCCACACTATATGGCAACCCTTTGTTCCACTAGAATTTAACTTACACAGCAGTCAACGGGGTGCTCGATCCACCAGATCCTGCACCATCCATGTTGAATATATGACCCCCCTTGTTTTGGGTATTCATTATCCGCATTGCTTCACGAGTGCATAGGATGGATCCAACCAAGTTTGTGGACACAATCTGTCCAAGAAAAATAAAGAAAATACTAACAGGCTATTATGAGGAACAGCGTTAACACTAAACAGTACATGCTAGAGATGCATAAAAATTGTTTTTCTCCGCGTTATCTTCTTAACTCTCAGATCACTTTGTTAATAGTTGACAATACGGTTAATGTAGGTCTTTCTTTTAGGGTTCAGGGTTGTGTCACATGCAAGCCGTATTTTCCTAGTGCAAAGTGTTTAGGGGGTGAAACCAACATTTTATTATGAAATGTAGTGTATACTAACTAGTGAATACAGAAGAATCTTAAATTTATGTCGTCAGAAGTAGACCTGTTGGATATCATCATCACTAAATTGCAGCAATGGTCTGAAACCTTTGTTTGTCCCAGCATTGTTCACCTGTGGAAGAAAGCATAGAAATCACTTAATGACAGAATTTGAGTTCTTTTGCTGCAGATTCTACACAGGTAAAAGATTGTCTTATACAATGTATATGCTTAAATTAAAAGATGGTAGTATCATGTGGCTATTTCCTAAATTCATTATCTTAACAATAACTGCGAGTGCATGTGCTTAATCTAAAAGATAAAACCCGTAAAATTTGTAAATCCACATGAAACTGATCATAGCCTACATATTGCGGCCCATTTCTTTTTTCCCCAACCCCATAGGCACTTCAAAATTGGCAACTAAGAGAGGCCAAAATCAAACGACTAGCTTGAGTTTGGCTTATATATAGCATAGATTTAGATGAACAATAATTTGAAAAGACAAAAGGTTTACCCAAATATCAACAAAGCCAAGTTCGTTAACAGCAAAATTTGCCAACTTCTGAACATCTTCAGATTTAGAGACATCACATGGGATACCAATCACTTTTGCATGCCTCAATTTTTTTCTAGATGAGTCCCCTGTGGCAGTTATGACTTGATTTAGATTCTCTTCTAGTTCTTTGACAGTCATGTCCACAGATTCAGGGCTGCCTTCAGAGAACCAATTATAAGTAGTAGTAGCAGTAGTAGTAGTAGTAGTAGTTATAAAAAGATGAACAAATCGTGTAAACACAATAATAATTATATAATAATGATTTAATAATGATTTAACAATTTCAACTATAAATCACCTGCGAGAAGTAATTACAACCCTGTCACCGGAAAGTAAAAATTCACGAGCAAGAGCCTTTCCAAGTCCTCGTGTACTGCCACAGAAGATATTTTAACAATGAAATCATTTATCAGCAAACCCCATTGGGTTAAAGATGAAATTCAAGTGATAGATTAAAAAAAAAAAAAAAGGAGCTACAGTTTAAAATTAATTAACTGCAGAATTTGCTTGATGTGCTTCAATAATTAATTTGAAAATACTTCCAGGAAAGAAATTCATTTCACGTCTCAATAAGAAATATACCTTCCAGTTATGACAACATTGCGAGGACCAGATCGACTGACTTCCTCCAACACCATATTCGAACCAATCATTGTCCCAATGATGATGCCTCCAAGCCAACTATACCATATCAACGCATTCATTGGACCATCCCCACCTTTATAACAATAGAAGAAATTCCGTACCAAAACTTAGCTCCCCATAA
This sequence comes from Nyctanthes arbor-tristis, assembly GCA_963692815.1. NCBI lineage: Eukaryota > Viridiplantae > Streptophyta > Magnoliopsida > Lamiales > Oleaceae > Nyctanthes > Nyctanthes arbor-tristis. Next base: position 16,889 of record CAVNYN010224938.1, read on the forward strand.
AAGGATGTTCTGAAACAAATCTATATAATGGCACAAAATGATACTCATAGGCCAACCTGACAATTGAAACCCAGTTAGGAGTATAACTCCAGTGCTTGACATCGTCACAATATACCTACCAACGTGAATGGAAAGCTGTTCGAGGAAGAGAGTATTTGTAAATGGTTAGACAGGCAGAAATTATTGAATATGGTATTAAATATTAACTAAATTAAATAATAAAATTATGTCACCGCCTAAGCTTTTAGATCAATTAGCTTTTAACAGCAGTAAATGTCCTAACTCTTGAAAGTTGAAACTCGAAACAACTACAACTCTCCTACAAGTATAATTCAAATATACAGTTCAGCTATCTTACTGCACAATACACCTCTTCAGAAACTTCTTTAAAGACCAATTATAATTCAAATATACAGCTCAGCTCTCTTACTGCACAATACACCTCTTCAGAAACTTCTTTAAAGACCAACAACTTATTTATTTTCTTCTTCAATACAGAATCATAAACCTTAAGGGAAACTCTTGACAAAAATATATGGAAAATTTTGAATCTTCGAATTTTGATTATGAATAGAGCTTAACTTAATCGTGAACTTCGACCAAAATTAGCTACGTATATGAGTTCTAAATAATTTCTCTAAACTAATACCAAATGTCTAAAAATAGAATTCTTTACCCAGTAGTCTCAACAAAGCTTACAAACAAACAAGCTTCGATTTTTCTTTTAGAATTAATTTTTAGTATCCTAATTCCTATACAAGATTAATCATCAACTTAATTGAATTTCTGAAAAAAGACTTACAGAAAATATTTTTCTTCCAGCTCCTCCATAGCTTCCCTAAGTTTGCTTTGCGACCTCAAACTAGGCTTTGAAACTCTCCAAACAGCATTTCTCAAAGAACCCACCAATTTATTTACACTTCTGTTAGCCTCCATAAAATTACTTTCTCTCTTCCTAAAATTATCTTCATTTTTCATCTCTTTCTCACCCGCCCCACTTTCCTCTTCAGACCTGAAAGATCTACAGGGTTGAACATATATTCTACCCCCGCCACCCTTTACATCTAAATCTGTCCCCCAACACAAAACCATGCCGAAGGACTTGACGGGACGGTGGCTGTTGCTGTTGATGGACGGCAGCGTGATGACAATCTACTGATGGCAAGGGTAACTTTGCCACCACAGCCATATTACGGACAAATCAAGGGAAATTACAACGGGGTAGATTTCTGCAGAGATTACGGGAATTTCGTGTCAACTTTCTTTCTTTTGGATATATAAACGTCAAAAATAGCAACCAATTCATCCAGATATTTATCTAGGCAACGGAGTTAGGCAGTAGGCAGGAATGGAAAGAGAGAGAAGTGTGATGACCACACGTTACGGCAAACCTCATCTCCACTCTTGGATTGATATGTGGCCCCGTACCTTCTCAACGTGTAGCTCCGTTCAAGCAACCAGATATCATTGTCCTTCTCGCGTAAAATAACTTGGAAATCACGCTCATATAACAATAGCTGGACTAAGAGCTTGTTTAATTCTCATTATGAGGTCAAAATTATAATGAGAAATTATAATGAGTTAAAAAAAATAATAGAGATTTAATTGAAGTTTGAAATATATAGTGATAATTAAATAGTTGTAAAATCAGCAGTCACATCAGTAGTATATAAATTTATAATGAGGAAAAATAATGAGCTTCAAACAATCTCTAAGTCAGCGTTCTAAAAAATGTAAAACGTGGAAGAGTATTGAGATTGAACGTTAAATTGAGGCATATATCTAGATATACTAATACTTAATAAAAGCGTGATTAATATGTGATAAGAGTGTAAAGTGTGGTAAAACATAAAACCTAAACATTGTGTATGAGTGTCACGTCTGACACTAAGACTTGATTCATGCATCCTGAATTACAATCAAGATTGCCATTTTAGCACCACCGATTGGTTCACCGTGGTACTGATTGATGAGGTGGACGACAACTATCCCATTAATAAGGAGCAGTTATTTTAAAAATAGAGCCATCTTTGTGTTATAAACAATGAGCGGATATTGTTAAAATATTTTCATTACGATCAAATCTTGGTAAAGCATAAACAAAAGTTACGGCTCTCAATTTTATGTGCACTTGGACACACGTCTAGACAAACATTTTAAAACATTGAAACATCAATGCTCATCCCGTTTTAACTTTTTAATTAAATAATTAAAAGAGGAAATTAGGGGCAGAAAAACTTGGGAATTAAAGAGAGAGCAGCCCATGCAGGAAAAAGGAGGAGTAGTTTTGCACGAGTGGAAGAAAAAATCATAGCATATCGGCCTCCATAAGCAGTTCAATTGTCAATAAAAAACAATCATATATCGTTCGACATGTAATGCGACTGTTTTCTATTGGCAGTCGGACACTATGCATTCTATATACAAAGTCTGATTTGATTCAATAGAAAAAGTGTAATTATCAAATAGAGTCAAAATGATCTACAATTCAAAAATTCTTCCTAATAGTTCAATTATACACGTACCATTCCTCCTACCTTAATAAAGATCTTTATCAACAAGAATTACTTTTCCACGTTCATAGTAATTTTGTCTATTTCATGATGCAACAATTTCGAACCTGGATCACTCCAGTAAGGGCTTAGGTATTTTTCCACTCAGACTGCCCCTTAATCCCTGTTAGGATAGTATATATTAGAATATTATATATTTGTATGATTTATTTTAATGTGTTATCTATTGTTTTGTGTAAATTAGTCTTTGTGTATATAAGAGGCATATAAATACACATTTGGTTTGTATTCCAAAATTCTAAGTTTTGTTCTTAGGAGGATAGCTTTGGAGAGCAGTTGGAATTTGTAACGCCATGTATTGCGTGTATTTGTGCTTTTGTTTGCCTTCGAATTTTGTTGCATGTGTTTCTTCTCTAATCTTATCCCGGCTTCCCTGAAATGTTCTAGATGGAAAGTGAATTAGGACAAATGGTAATATGGAAACAAATCTGTCTTTTCTTTTATTATTATTTTTTCCCAAACCAACGGTATATTTACATGTCTCTTACATACACAATAACTAACTCACACAAAGTAACAGATAACACTAAAACAAATTATACAAATATATAATATTCTAATATATACTATTCTAACAACGCCCAGCTTGTAAAATGACCTGAATATGGCGGATTCTTGACACTTATTGGGTTAAGACTTCATGAGTTTCATTAAGAAAATTAGCATTGGTTTTACTACAAGTGCCCATGAATCCATGACCACAACCGCTCTAATACCACTAATATGTTTAAGTAAAGAATTAAGAGAGGAAATTACAAAGACAAGACTTGAGAATTAAGAGAGAAATCAGCAGAGGAGCAACGAACGAGGAGTTCTGCATGAGTAATTAAGTAGAAGAAAAGTTAGTAAGAGACAGAATCCAAGTAACGCTATATGTACAGATGAGTGTACAAATAGGTTTACAGATGAGGAGTAAATATAATTTTATGGGTAATTTACACCTAACATTCTCAACCTTTTAACTATTTATAAATTACGTCTCTAACCTTTGAATTTCTTTATGTAGATCCTAGACCTTTGAAGAAATCTCCAATTTAGTCCCTAGTGACGGAAACCTTTAAATTCGTTCGTTAAAGTCAGGGGAGAAATGGCAGCAAGCACGAGGGGAGGCTTCCCACAGCTGCTGCTGGAAATGGCAGCCTTTGAAGGGCATTTCCAAGGCCATTTTAGGCAGTCAAATGGCAGCAGGGGAGAGTCTCCATCCTGTGCTTGCTGCCATTTCCGGTAGCAAGCACAGGGGGTAGACTCCCCCCTTTTTTCTTTATTTTATTTTTTTAAATTAAAATATTAATTTTTTATATATTACTGAAAATGCTTCTGATTTTAATGGATGAATTTGACGGTTTCCGTCATCAGGAGCTAAATTGGGGATTTCTTCAAAGGTTAAGGACTTAAAGAAAGAAAATTAAAGATTGAGGATGTAATTTATAAATACTTGAAAGGTTGGGAGACGTTAGATGTAAATTATCATAATTTGATCTATATAATTTCTCATTCTTTTATTGCACAATATGTGGTGAAATTGTAGTTTCACACAATCTCTATAAATGTATATATACATTTATTTGTATAAGTAGATTAATCATTTCTTTTTTTTTTATATTACAAATGGATTGTAATAGTGAGGAATTGAACCCTTAACTAAGGGTTTAAAAACCTAACTTGGATGTCATCAGACCGCAGGGGTCTTGAAAAATAATATATATTATTATTTCCTTATAATAGTATATAATTGAATTGGAAAATACGATATACAGATAATATCTTGATAATCTTTCACAAAATTGAGGTAAATTTAAAAATTTATTATAATTTTCATATACCTTCATAATATCCACAATTAAGAAATCGATGTCCGTTAAATAGACTCTTATGTAGCTACCCAGTAAGCTTAGAAATAGAAAAATAACAAGAAAACAAGGGAGATGCATACAATTTACCAGACTAATCAAAACCCTAAAACTAAACATACGTATCACATTCTAGCTCCAAAATTCCATGAATAGGATAATACATTTTATTACCCCTGCATGATTCTTATCATTATGTAGACTATGCAAATTTTTGGGGTGGAATTCGATCTTAAAATTTGAATGAATCAATGGAATGGTAATATTTTATTGACGTGTGTAGTTATTATTGAAAAAAAAACTAATATATACTGGACGAGAAAATATCGAGTACTCTAAAAGTACTATAAACCAATTAGCAACTCACTTATAGATTCAATGGTCCCAAAAATAGGGCTCAAGAACCCACGCTTGAGTTCTTCATTGGTTTGAAATACTCTATTATGATATTCTTGGAGTACCTAAATTTTTTCCAAACTGGACTGGCCTCTCAAATTGCACCTGCACTATTACCGTTTTTAACACGTAGTCAAATTGTCATCTGAACATAGTTTGCAAAAGTAACTTTTTAATCAACAAACCTCTTTTAGATTCTCTTAAGGTTTGATGACATCCAAATTAGATTTTCACACCAGTAGTGATCATTTTCAATTCCACTCGTTTTCAATCCCTTTACAGTAGCTAGATTATCACCCATACGCTGCACGGGAAATAACAAAACAAAGTATTTTTAAGTATTTATATGAAAAGGTCATTAATATATTATTAGCACATTATTTAACTACCATGCACCTACACACGTAGTTGCTCGTGCGTAGAGGGTATGAGTTATTTTCAAAATTGGACGTTATGATTTTGTTTTACTAATTTTCTTTATCACTCTTTTATTTCAATTTTGTTCCGTTCAATTTTTTCTATGTATTAGATATATATAGTGCAACCATCCCAATAATTTTTTTCTACTTACAGGTAGAAATGTTATTATGCATATATCTATATTATATATATATATATATATATATAACATTCATCCAAACAACATCTACCCCATCTCAACCTTTAAAACCCAATTTGGATATGCATAATAATCAGTCTACATATAGGCGTATTTTTTACAATCCGTCCATTATATAGTTAATGACTATACTAATCCTTCATTGGATCAATTTTGTTGATCATAATTAACAAATTTCATTAATAACTCTCGAACAAATTCATAGACAACCATAGAGAAGATATAACATTTTTATAAACAATCATTAGTTAAGCTATCTATATCTATTATTTTATAAAAAGCAAATTAATATATTAGTCAATTGAAATCTTAGCTATATTTGTCCAAACTCTTGAAAATGATTAAAAAATGAAAAACATGCCGCAAATCAAACATACATGATTCCAGTTACTAGCTAAGTTTGAATGGGTTTAAAAGGATTGTAATCATTCAAATGAGATATTAGTAAACATTTAGACCATATCATATTAATCCAGCTCTTTTTTTTAAAATTTTTTTAAGTTTTACTTAAAGATTGCATTTCTTTCATATGTTTTAACCCAACACGATATTGCTTATAATAGTTAATGTTAAGAACTTGATCTATCAAAGTAAAATAATCATTTAAACTTTATCGAAATAACTTGTATAGTATTATAACAAAAGGGAAGAATTATAAGAAACATAAATAATTTGACCGCAAATATTACACCCTATAATGAAAAAGCCCAAAATAACTCTAATTGTGCAATTTTAGGAGGGAAAACTGCAGTATAGAAGTATCGCAGACTACTTTCCCATTAAGGATACATAGATTTTAGAAAAAAAATCCCATAAAAATTAGGGTTAATTTCACAAATCGTCCCCAATTTTTGAACTAAGTCTCGATTTTGTCCCCAACTTTTGTTAAGACACACTACATCCCCTAATCTTTGAAAAATATGCACAAATATTCCATTTTTACACTATTCCACAAAATTTTTAACAAAAGAAAGATTATACCCTTAAACTTTTTAATTTTTTTTAAAAAAGTTTAAAAATAATAAAAAAATAAAAAAAAAAGAAAACACCCACCCACCCACGACAGTAATGGGGGAAGACTCCTCCTATTTGTCCGCCGGAAATGACAACATTGCCAAAGTGCTGCCAGAATGACATCACAAATGGGGGAGACTCTCTCTATTTTTCAAAGATTGGGGGCTATGGTGTGTCTTAACAAAGATTGAGGATGAAATCGAGACTTAACTCAAAGGTTGTGAACGATTTGTGAAATTAACCCTAAAAATTATTTGTAAAGCATTCCATATATTTTCTTTTTCTTTTTCTTTTTCTTCTTCTAAAATTAATTTTTTCCCCCTTTTTTTTTGGGGGAATGGAGAACCTATTCATTTTTCGCACGTACTCTCATCTTCTTTGTTTTTTTGGAAATCAGAAGCCAACACAGAATGGAGAGTGCTCTGATATGTGCTTCTCCTTCCATTCCTTCCAAAGTCAAGCGTTCGTCGATTCCCTTCCACTTTGTATTTCTGTTATCGAAACGGGTTAACTTAGATTTTGAATCTATGACCCTTTATCATTTAGGATTTCTGGTTAAGTGTGTGGTTGAAATCTTCTCTTTTATTTTTAGCAGATTACAGTGATGCATTTGGATGGAATTTTCGCAGTTCATGTTGTTCCCAATTGCGCTTCAACAATTCCCTTTTCAGTAGAAACGTTGGAGCTGCACGGAAACGCCGAATTGTTATCACTTCAGTGGTTCACTATCCTCAACCTTATACTGGACGTTGATGATTGTTTTTGTGTTTTCCTTTCACTGTGGTTGAATATTATCTTAGAAATTTGTGTCGGGGTATTTGACTATGTGTTTTTTGCCATATTGGAAGCATTTGCTATATGATGAGAAGTTCCTGTTACATAATTTGATGAACATCAGATACACCTCAATATTTTAGTTGAGAATTTGATTTTTACAGCTTGGAAGGAAAGTTAAGAAAGAAACAATCATTCCTGATCCGGATTACCGTATCCCTGTAGTCCTTCTTGGTGAGTACTGCTTGCAACTTGGAGCTTGCTTTGGAAGCTTAAAATGCTAAAATTATTTCATGTTTCTAATAAGTTAGCCTTAATTGGACCATTAAAAAAAAAGATGTACTTTTATAGGTAGGAACTTCAAGCTTAGCCAAGCATGCTCTTCCTTTTATTCGAGATGAAATGTTATGAAAAATGCTGGTTAAATGTTCTGCTCTCCCCTAATCACGAGTATGTCTAAAGATATACTAGATCGTAATGCATTTGTGACATGACATATATTGTTTGTTATTGAGATTGAAATCATGAAATGTCTGTTTATTTCACGTCGGATGATTGTATGAGCAGGTGTGGCTGGCGGCTTAGTTTATGTAGATAATTTAGCAGCAGCAGTACCTTTCGGTATTCTCGGATTACTCCTATTAGTCCAGGTAATGTTAAAATTCTTCATGTCAGGTGCCCCAGCAGATTACAAATAAAAATATAAGCTTCGTGGGCCTTAAATTTATCATGATCTTTATGTGGCTCCTACCTTTCCAGCTGTTGGAGAAGTGCAATTTTGAGTATTTCCTACTGTAGATAGAAATCTTATATTCTTATTATTATTTAATATAAGTTGCAGTATCTTTCAAGGTGCTGTTTTTCACCCAGTGGTTGTTAACTGTTTTTTTTTTCCCTTGATTCAGGCAACAAGAGTTAGATTCGTCTTTGATGAGGAAGCTCTGGTTTGTTCACTTATCCCCATTAAAAGCACTGAAAACTGAAAATATATGCATTTCTATAGAAAGGGAAGTTAAAATGTTGTCTATTTCAGTGTCCAGTGTGATACAATATTTATGCACACCCTAAGTATTTTGTCTAACTTTTGTTATAAACATTTGGAAACGGTCAAATCCATCTGTTTTTTTTATTTTCTCTTGTTGTTAATAAAGCTTTACCCTCTACTTTTATGCATACTTGGTATACTAATATTGTCAATGTGACTCTATGTTCTGCAAGGATGACTGGAATGGATAGTACTTGATAATAATTAGGAAGAGAAGAAACGAATTCTTGTTTTCACCATACAACGCTATCTAGTATCATGCACTAAATTTGCCTACTATGTTAACGTGACGTGGCTGTTACTTTAAGCATGTCTGCTACAGCAGTATATTGGCTAAATATGTTGTTGATTTCCTTAAAAACAATTGAGTATGACCAGTTAGATTCCATAAACTCAAGAACTTTTGGTGGAGAACAAATTTATGATCTTTTCATGTAGCAAAGTCTTAATTTTGTCAATCTTGAAAGGCATTCAATATCTTTCTCCTGTCCTGTTTACACGATTTTGCTTTGTTAGATTGAGGCTTCGTATCTATTCTTCAATTTTCTTGAGAAATAGCTTTTAAAACTTGGTTATAGGAGGTGAAAATTGGAGATCAACTTCAGGAGTCGGGCCCAAATGCTTTTGTGGGAGGAAAAAACCGCTGGAAGTAAGTATAGCTGTTATTTTTCCTCTAATTTTCAGAGGTTATCAATTACTTATTATTTTTCTATTGTTAGGTACTCAACATTTGTGAACTGGGAGCTGTGGTGGCCTGATTTTCCCGTTTTAGTATATTTTAAGGAGAACCAAACAAGGCCTGAAGGTCAAGTGCACTTTTTCCCAATAATTTTTGTGAGTATTCAAAGTGCCTTGAAACTTGAGGGATGTCTTATTTGGTTCACTAGCCTGAAACTTTTGACAAATTTTCTGTTTTATTCATTAACCGGCTAAACGTTTCTGCTTACCACCAGAACGGAAAGCAGCTCTACGATGTTATGGTTGAAAGATGTGGTTCTTCAAAAACCAGTGCATCCAAATAATTGTAAACCGTGTTGTAACAAGGCAACTTTGTGAGATCAAGAGACTGGACAAGGTAAGAAAATATATCTAAGTTGTGAGTACCGTCCATATTACACGACGTCTATGCACTATGGAGCTTGACACAGCAGTAAAGTAGACTAGATTTTAGCTTCTTTTTCTTCTTTCATATAATGTATAGAGCCACCTTACCATTCAAACAGCTAGAGTTCTTGAAAAATGTAAGAAAAGCTCTCTCTGTCTGAAATTTTGCCATTCAATGTAGAATTTATGAACTAAATGTACAAAATTTATGGCTTACATTTCAGGTATAGAGTAGTTCTAGATCTGTTTGTTCTCTGATTTAGCTATGCAAGCTTTGAAATCTGCTTTACATATTATCAGATGAAAGCTGGTAATGAGTTTTTATAAATATGAGCATGGATCTTTTTGTATGAGCTCGTTTCTGTGTTTTTTGGTTCTCTCTCAGATTGTCACAAATGCTGTAAAATTTTTCTTTGCAGGAGAGAAGTTCGGTTCCTTTTCTTTCTTTCTTTTTGGGATCTGGATTTCACTGTAAAGTTTGTTACACTGTTGTCAGTTCATAGTATTGAGGAGTGGTTAAGGTAACTATACTCTTCCGTAGAACACTTCTTGCTGGTGGCCATGTAGTTACCGTCATGTATGTTATATAATAGGATAGATTTAGTTGAATTTCTTACCCAGATACTGTCAATTTAGACTCCTGAGTGATCCTGAATATTTTTCACGCTGTTGAAGTAGAATTTTTATTCGATATGCCCCCGGTGGAATGGACCATCGAGCTAGTTAACTCATTTGTTGATTTAATTACGTTTTTATACATAACTAACTAGTACGCAACACGTGCATGGCATGTGGTTCTTAAATGTTATTTTTGAAATATCTAAATTTAAATAATTACAATTCAAGGAAATCGTACTACGAAAACACAAGAATATGACACCTACATGGTCATTTTTGGATTGGTTATTGCAAAGCAATAAGGTGTTGCATACCGAAACTGTATGGTTGAATTACAAGAACATGTAGAAATTGGATATTTATGTGAATTCATATTGAAATGGAAAATCGAAGAAAATTGAAAAGCAAATTTACATGGCGTTTATAATAATATAATATGTCTAAGTAAAGCAATATGTTTTCATGAAAATTGGTTTACTTTCAATTTATATGCACATGCATACACAACTATTGAAAACCGCATTTGATGCTACATTATACTTTGTGATGTGCTATGCAAGATAACACGCATCTGGCAAGTCACATCAGTGTTTGATAGCATAATATCGTTAGACATCTAATACTAGATCATCACTTGGTATCACAAATATTAGAGTTGAAACTCTACTGCTAATCCAAGCAATTTGTAAGAAAGATTTTTATTTTTTTTATTTTTTTATTTTAAAACCTTCCAACGATGAATTGATCATAATTCTAATTTCTAAGCGCTCTTTTTCTTCAATGTTGAGAGTCATGCTAAGGGTTCTTCTCAATTTCACCAATTTTTTTCTACTCATATATGTTGGGTCATTATATAATAATTGATTTTGATTATTTTGAAAATAAATGTGAGAATTTGACAGTTTGATCTTCATTGCTAATTAGTCCTCAAATAAATTGAAGTACAAATGACTGTTAAGTTTGAGTGTGAAGGATCTATAAAACCTATTGGAACCATAATAGTCAGCTATAGAGAATCTTTCACCTTCGTCAGGAAAAACTTAAAAAAATTGAAAATTGTGAACTAAATGTTGCTATTAAAAACTTTTTGCTTGTATTGAGCAGGCAACGGTGATTAAAGTAGGTAATAGCAAGTAAACGTAACTATAAGTGGTAATAATAATGTAGTAGCAGCTTGTAGGTTTATACTTTTAAAGTGAAAAAATAAAATTAAAATTAAAAAAGTACTAATTAAAGAAAAGGGGAAAAATACGTAATTAGAATAAATGAATGGGGTAAAACGGTCCAAAAATATCTCTCCGATATTTACTTTTTATATATAGTATATGTTGTAAATAGTATTTTAGTGTGAATGACTAACCCTGAAACCTTAATTACTATTGTATCTTGCTCACCACTTTAAGAGTACTTTACTTGCTTAATAAGACTTCTTAGATATTGTAAATCTATAAATAGCCTTCATTTATATTGAGAATAATACATACAATTCACGAGTTTTCTCTTCAACTCTTCTCTCTATTTTTCTATTATTTTCTTCTAGTTTATAACACGTTATTAGCATGATTCTCTATTTGATCTTTTATAAATTATTTTCAAAACCACAAATTATTTTTCAATTATTTTTCAATTATCGGGAATGGTCGCTCGGTAGATCTATTCTTCCACTATTTACAACCCTTTTTATGTGCTAATTGATTCATCATGTACTTGTCTCCTAACATTGATTCTTCCGATCTGTCAATTTGTAGATGCATGTATTATATATTGCTTGTGAATTATGCATGTATTTTTCTATTTTTTCATGATGATTGATTATGTTTCTAGTTGTCACCATGGTTATGGAATCACGATGCATGAATTCTTATATCGTTTACAGTTGAATACATATTGCTTTATTCTTATCATTAACGAAGATATCAATCCATGTTTTTATATTTTTCTTCAATTATTGTTATTGTAGATCGTCTAATCAACTTATACTTATCGTAGTTTCTTGAAGAAACTCGACCGTTCAAAAAATCTATCAATAATCCTGAATATTATTGTTATTTAAATATTATCTTTTGTGATCAATGAAGAATCACAATTTATGCTCTATATTCTAGAAAAATATTATTGGCTCTTGAAGAGTCTTGGCATATATTATTCTTGTAGTTCTTGAAGAACCACTAATTACATCTCGTACTTCAGAAGAATATGATTGACTTTAGAAAAGTCATATAAGATTTGTTATACTTCTTGAAGAAATATGATTATCTAATTCTTAATAGTCTAGAAGATTATTAAGATTAATACGTTGTGATTCCTGAAGAACACAACATGATCTCATTATATTCTAATTTAATATGGTGTGTTTTTTAATAGAACGATATATGATGTTTAGATCTGTATTTTCTCGAAGAAAAATACAGTAAATAAATATTCTTGAAGAATATTTTATATTACTCATTATGAAGCAATAATCTCTTTTTATTATTCGTTATATACATTATTTATTTGTTTTTCTATTATTTACTTTTAGTCAATTAATTGTTAGATTAAATAAGTTATTGCTCCCGAAATAGCACGACTAATTGTAATATTTTAAAGAATGTTACATGCTCCTAAAGCGTAATTTATATTGGATCTAAGGATCTAATTTATTTGGTAATTTAATATTCCTGAAAAATATTAATCTATTGCTCCTAAAGTAGCAATAACTCATATTGATTGTAAAAGTATAATTTACTATACTCTTGAAGTAGCATATGTCTTGATAGCTTTAGGTATTGGTGATATCTGAAACAATACTCCCTGAAGGAGAGTATAAATATTCATATCCTATTGATATTGACTTTATAACGTTACATATCATAATATTACACAAATAGCCAATATCACCAAATTTTAGTTAGTTGCACATGATACATTGACAAGAATTATTTGTCATTGATATTATAGACCTTAAGTGGCTTGGGTAAGACAAGAGGCTTGGGTAAGACAACAAAAGAAGAAAACACATGTAAGGATTGTGCAAAAGCACTTTGTGTCCTTTGTTATTATGTCTAACTCAAAGTTGAGTACTTTACCGTCAAAGATTCACATGATATATGAAAAATCATGAGTTACACCTTACTGGTTTATTGCATTGTCTGGAGCAAATGCAACATCTCATCGTGAACTGTGAGTGAAGATATAGAAAAACTGATGAACAAAGCCCTACTAGTAAGATGCATAAAGCATCTAATAATGAGAGCTCATAAAAAAAGGAATATTCTCTATATTCTTTAGATGTGGCATGAAAGAGTATTGAGCGCGTACATGTCGTACGGCAAAATATTTCGTGGATCTTTACTACAAGTATATCAAAAGAAAATGGCAAGTGGAAACTGATTTCCTTCGTTATGGCGGTCGAGTTTTTATGAGCCACTTTGATGTTTCTGACTACTTTGTTGACCCAAAATGGAGAATTTATACCCTGATTGTCATTCCAATTATACATATCATTTTTCAAGACAAAAGACACTTTATGGAATTAAAATTAGCTGAAAATAATGTTGAGACAATATCATATGCATCAAATATTATTAAAAGCTTCATAAGAGCTTGTATTATTTTGACAAATAATATTAAATTATATATTGATGATGCACTTTAGCAAATTCAAAAAAAATTTGTTGATTTTTAAAGATATTCAATGGATATTGCATTGAGATAATGCAAAAAGTTAATTTTCCATAAATTCCTTTATATCTACTCGAAAGTAGATAAAGATAAAATTCTCGACACCATCATTTAGAATGTATTATACATTCATTAAAGCAATTGAGACAAACCATGTCACGAACCTAAAGTTCATTAACCTAAAGGACTTTGTACCCTGGCATGATAGGTTTGAGCATACATAAGTGACTATAATGCAGTAGATAATTTACATGGGTACAATCTAAAGAACTAGAAGTTTCTTCTAGCAAATAATTTCCAATGTTCTGCTTGTAAGTGAGGCAGGTTAGTTATCAAATCTTCTAATATGAAGGTTAATATTGAGTCTCTAATTTTCTTAAGAAAAATTCATGGAGATATAAGTGAGCTGATATACCCACTATGTGGACCACTTTATTTGATTATAGTATTGATGCTTCTACTAGATAGTCCCATTTTTGCTTACTTTCTACTATAAATTTGGCGTTTGCCAGACTACTCACTCATAGACTAAAATTAAAAAGCCTAATTCTTGAAATCAAGAAAATTTACCTTGATGATGCTGATGAATTTTGATCGCAAGCATTCGATGATTATTAATATTGCATGGCAATTGAAATTGAGGTTGAACATTTAATTGCTCTTATCCATATTCTAAATTGTTGAGCAAAACTGTTCAGTTAATTGTTAGGCCATTGTTTATAAAAACAAAACTCTCAACTTCTGTTTGGGATCATGCTATATTACATGCCGTAGTGATGGTTCGTATAAAGCTAATCATCTATCATCAGTATTCTCCCATGCGGTATGTCTTGAGCAGAGAATCTAGTGTCTCTTGCTTAAAAAGTTTTAGTTGTACTATTTAAACACATTACTTGTTATATTGGACCAGAAGTTCAATATTATAGATTTTATAGTTTGGCATGACTGGGTAGACCATCACAGTTTGTTGATAATAAGAACTATCGAAAATCACGTGAAGAATAGAAGGTTCTTCCTTTTAAAAGAATTATCGTGTGCTGGAAGTTCTCAGGTAATTTGATTATTAATAATCACTGGCTATTTGGGACTGAGTTTCAAATATATCTGGAAAATATTTAGGCTGAACTCTATGGGCCAACTCACCCTTCATATAGACCTTCTAGATTATCTATAAATTTGGATCCACTAAAGGTCACATGAAAAACTCGTAAGTGAAAGTTTGTGAGAATATTTACTCAGTTGATGATTATGAGTAAAAGTTCCAGATATCATAAAAGACATATGTATCTTGCTAGTGAATTTTATCCCGAAAGTGAAGTCATTAGATATTCATATATTGTTTGGGATATTAATTGCCTATTGTTAGCAAAATAATATTATACGCCTCAATTTATTTATTACACCGTTAATTGAGAACAAATTATTTGTGTTTAAATGATATTGATATTTCATTTGCAGCAATATTCTTATATAACATGTCAATAGGGTATATGACACCCCCTATATTTAACTTACAGTCAGAGGCCTTCATCTAAAGTTGATAAGTGCGATATGTATAGTCGCCCCACCACAAAAGCTAAGATGGATATTATTATAATATTGAGAATACAAATTGGATTTGAAAATCTTTATTTGTATGCTTCATCCATAAATGATGATATATTGTATCATATTTTTCTGACTGTTCCTTAAACTGAATACTGAACAGTCTTCTCAGCATTAGGGGGATGAATTGATAGTTGTTAACAAGAATATAAAATGTGTAATTGTAACCATCGCATGTATAATGCAAATTTGAAATTTGCAATAGTTTGCATTTCAGATTACTAACTGTATAGTTATTAATAGATATACTATGTTAAATGCTCCATTTTGGGTTGATATAAAATCATATAAGAGGAATTGAGATATTAATCGCATTCCTGAAGCATGACGTGGTTGATTTCAAAATAAACACCCATGAAAGGAATATGGAGCAAATACGAGTGATGGTCCCTTTTGAGGCATATACTCTAGAAGAGTATAGAGACATAACTAATTACAAAGTGTCTAAAAAGGAAGTTACTGGAATAAAGATATCTCGATGAATTATGTCTATACTGAGATAATCGGCGAGAAAAAATAGTCGATTACACATATTCATGAGCTCAATAAATAGCGAAGACGATGAATCAATTTAATCAAAATTATTGACTTTGAATATTGGCCAAGATAAAAAAACAATCCTACAGATTGTTACAATATCAGTAATATGACGATTGATAGCTATGTTAAAAGAGCATTAAATATGTGGTGGATTTTATTGAAACCTGAAGTTTCATTTGACTGGAAATATATGAAAATATATCATTAGATTTGGTATGCTTAGATGAAGCATATAAAGAACTTAAAGTTCTTGTATAAATTGCCAGTTAATATGCGGGTGATACGTGTTGTACTCTTTTTTCTTGACTAAAGTTTTGTCCCAATGGGTTCTCCTAGCAAGGTTTTTAACGAGGTAACATTGATGACGT
Organism: Nyctanthes arbor-tristis; assembly: GCA_963692815.1. Taxonomy (NCBI): domain Eukaryota; kingdom Viridiplantae; phylum Streptophyta; class Magnoliopsida; order Lamiales; family Oleaceae; genus Nyctanthes; species Nyctanthes arbor-tristis. Next base: position 33,058 of record CAVNYN010224938.1, read on the forward strand.
ATCCAAAGAATAATGTACTCTTTTTCGTTCACTTGGATCTTTCCCACCCGGTTTTTTCCTTGTAAAGTTTTAACGAGGTATATTCTTTGTGTAATAAATATCTGTGACATATGTAATATTAACCCTCAGTATAAAACTCCTAAAGAGTTGATACCACTTGAAGCAGAATATATTTCAAAATATTGAAGATATTGGAGAGATATGGATGGCTGAGTATGAGAATCATTGTTGGCTGAAATCAAAGGGAACAACTGTACTCTTTTTCTTTTGATCAGTTTTTGTCCCACTGGATTTTTCTGGTAAGGTTTTAATGAGACAGAATTTGACACACCAAAGTTGATTAGAATTAATTGTACTCTTTTTCCTAGTTGTTAGGTTTTTCTCCAATTGGGTTTTTTCCCAAACGAGGTTCTTAATGAGACAGTTAATGTATAGATAGTCATTCAAGGGGAAGTATTATAAATAGTATTTTAGTGTGAATGACTAACCCTAAAACCCTAATTACTATTGTATATTGGTCATCAATCTAAGAGTATTTTACTTGCCCAGCAAGATTGATGCGAACCCACAATGGAACTACGCCAAAGAAACCCACACGAGATTGGAGATCAACCCCAGAAAAGCTAATTGACCGATTGTGGTTGAAGATCCCTAATGACCTCTGATTCACGACTTGAAAACGATTAGTATATTAAATTGACCACTCCCGAAGACGCAAAACCCGAAACCAATAGCGGTGTGAACGCCACAAAAGGTTAATTACTCCTTTTGATAAGTTTGAAATTTGTTCTTTTCGCAAGAACAAGAAACGAGAGAAAACTCTCTCTCACAAATTGATAAACTCAATATCTCATAGTCAAAGTCATATTTCTTGTATTACAATGGAACCCTTTATATGGGGTGAAAATAAAGCCCTAATTCTTAAAAGAAAAGAAAACTAATTATTTATAGAAAGAGTACCAAATATACCATAAGTCTAACTAGAAAATGTAACAAAATAAATAAATAAAAATCCAAAAATTCACTAGAGATTAATTTCCGTAAGAATAATTGAAGTGTCCGTTTGACCTCTAAAACGATAGAATTTAGCCAAAATATCAGTGGGCTCAAGGGCTATAGCCTATGAGTTTTGCTCAGTGGCTCGATTCTGCTTGAAATACACATACCATTAGTCAAAAATTGACACTATTAACTCTAAATTGACGGATTTGTTCGGTTGCTTCGTAGGATCGTATCAAAGACTTTTTGGGTATTGTAAATATATAAATAGCCCTCATTTATATTGAGAATAATACATACAATTCATGAGTTTTCTCTCTAACTCTTTTTTCTAATTTTCTGTTATTTTTTCTAATTTATAATAGTATAAATTATATTGTGAATTTGTAAAATTAAATTTTTTCATTTTTTCCCTTTTGATTAAACAGGTCGTGTTTTGTCGAAATTTTCTAAGAAGATAGATAGGGCCCCTTAGAAAGAATCCTTTCCTTCATGTGTTATGAATTTAACAAAAGCAGCTTCACAAAATGTGGGGCTGCTTTTGTTAAATTCATACCACGTGAGTGGTGAGGCTCCTTAAAAAAAAGAAGCCTTATCTAGTTTTGTAGCCAAACTTATGCGAATTTTTTAAGGATATTGATTAAGCTCCAAAAATGGAGCCTGATCACTCACGTGGCGGCTGTTTTTGTTAGATGGCTGCCACGTGAACGATTAGGCTCCAAAAATAGAGTTTGATCAATCTCCTTAGAAGAATTGATTTTTAATATGCTGCATTAAAATAAATCACATCAATTTTGAAAATTTGTTTGATATTTCACCATGGGAAAATTTTCTACTATTTTTGGGAAGTGTTATTATACTACCTCCTATCCTATGTAGGTGTATAAATGCACCTCATATGGATTTGAAACTCTACGTGACTTACATGGGATGAGATGCCACACCTTCTGAAAGTGGCTGAGTTATGGGGCTTAAAATCGTACATGTGAGTTATTTATTAATTATTGGTTTAGGGTAATCTATTTAAGGGATTCGTAGAGTATCTGGTTTTTTTTCTTCAATTTGGGGTGGGACATCCCTACGTTTTTATAATTCAAAGAGATAATTACAAAAACAAAAGAGAGACTTATGACCATTACCTATCAACTAAACTATTATCTCCGTCTTATTTACGTTGTCCATATTTCCCTTTTTATTTGGCCTATTTACCTTGTCATTTTTCTTTATTTTGTGTTATTTTCTTGTTCATTTACAATTATACCCCTAATTAAATAGGAGTATTTTTTTTTGTTTATTGTATTATATTGAATATACACACCTAATTAATTAGAGGCATTTTAAAAATTTAGTTTATAAATTCACTTTTCCAATACTTTTCTTCTAAATAGTGAAAAACAAAGTGGTCCATTTATTATTATAAAAAGAAAACCAAAACTGTATTGGCGTCACAAGTCACACGTGCCGTGTTATTTAGAAACCAACTCAATACAAAATGGCGACCGCCATGCTATGTGCTTTTCCTTCTTGTAACATCCCGAAAATTTCTACAAATTAAGGTAAGCAACGAAGTTGTTATTTTGAAAGAATTACTTGAATATCATTGAAAGATTGCTTGAAGATCAAAATATTGTTATGGAATTGACACTAAAGAAAGATTTGATTGATAATTGACATAAACTAAAGTGTAATGACTTAATTGACATGAATTGAAGAGTGTGAACTTGATTGAAAGATAATGCAAAGGGAAAGGACTTCTTGGGCAATTTCATGACAAGTGTGCGGCGCCACATCGCGCCACTTGTCATGAGGTGATTGCGCCACTTATCATGGTATGATTGGAGCCACTTGTCACGTTATGATTGGCGGACTTCAAAAGTTATTAAAATTAACTAAATCCTAACTATTATATAAAGGAAGCTAAGGATTTCATTTTTCTCTCAAACCATTTCCCTCTTTCTCTCCCGACCCCAAAAATTCGTCCAAAGTGACCTTGGGAAGGAGAAAACCGATAAAAACCCACCAAAATATCTATTTGTCCTTTGAAAAGAGTCCTTTACCATATATGGAAGGATTATAGCTTGAAATATAGCTTTAATTAAGGAATATCAAGGCTCTACGGATGCTTCTTCACATGGATTATTCGAAGAATATTTGAGGTGGGTAACCTAATGCTTTGATTCCTTTTCTACATGTATAAAGTTTTGATAAGATAAGTGTGTATTTGATTGATGCTTTTGATGAGACAAATATGGATTTTGATGCATTGTTATTGAAAGAAAGATTTGTTTAT
>CAVNYN010224941.1:0-33100 GCA_963692815.1 Nyctanthes arbor-tristis
TAGAACAATTACATGACTATTGGCTTAGATTGCTCAAATGGAAGAAAGTATTGCTACTTCCTAGACATAATATCGAGTAACAATATTATCTTCCAAAATTGGTTTATCTTGTCTATATATTAGAGCAATTATCTAACTATTATTGGGCAATCTTGTACTACATTGCAAGCAAACTATCTTTTGTCTATTTTTTTGTGATAGTTTGTAGGAATGATGCCTTGCATATGAAAGTATGGGTAGTAGACACTTTTGTAATGCAAAATATGTAATGAAATTAACTTGGAATTACATGATGTATGACCAATTTTATATGTTAGCACTTTTGTTTATTACTGTAGCAATTATAATGATTTCTTACAAAAAAATTTTAACTTTTACAATGTGTTTTTTTTTCTATAGAATAGAAACAAATTTAATTTGTATTGTAAACAAAGTTGTACTTACCAATAGAGTTACCAACACAAAAAATGGCCTTGCAAAATTTCTATAAAACTAGGCGTAGGTGATTTCTAACGCACCGTCGAAGCCAAATATGGAACTATTTACTATCAAAAGCTTTTGGTTGGTAAATTAACAACGGACAACAGTGTTAGTAATGCGGTCGGCCATGGCTTGTTCCCCGCCGTTGGTAATTTCAACTAGCCGTTGGTGATTTCCAATGTACCTTTGATGCCAATTTTGTCACTATTTACTATCAAACACCTTGGTTGGTAAATTACCAACGGATATCAGTGTTAGTGATGTCGTTGGCTGTGGCTTGTTCCTAGCTGTTGGTAATTTAAACTAGCCGTTGGTGATTTCTGATGCACAACTTTGGTTGGTAAATTACCAATGGACATCATTGTTAGTGATGTTCGTTGGTCATGTTTAGTTTGTAGCTAGTAGTAATTGCCAACAAAATACAATGTCGTTAGTAATCTGTTGGTAAATTGCCAACAAACCGAAAATGCGATGGTGAATTTACTTGCGGTGGTTTTGCCAACAGAAATCACCAACGGAACTTTTTCGTCAGTACCCGCGCTTACCAACTTAAAAAGGGCCATCATTGACGAAATTTTCCGTCAGTGTAGCCTCATTTTCTAGTAGTGATAGTATCTTGGGTGGTAAGATTTCAGCGCATTCGGCAATAAAGAATGTGATGCATATGCTCTTTAAAAAAAAATGTTGGTTGATTATTTTATAATCGTTAGACATTTTAGTGTAGGATTATTTTTTAATTGACTGATATTATTTGTGCGTTTAATTTTTATTGAACTGTTTTAGCGTAAGACTTATTATCGTTTTTAGTTTCTTTATTTGATTTTATTTTATAATTGTATAAATATATATTTTGTATTTTTTAAAATGATTTTTAGTAAAATCTTATGATTTATGATTCGATCCACCAATTTGATTCGTGAAACTCATCACCGATTCGATCCAAAATACAATTTTAACAATCTTTACAATCTTTCATGCATTATCTTTCAATAGAAGATCACTAAATTAAGGAAAGGTGGTGCATATTTGTTCACTTCAAAATAATTGAGGTAGCAGATTGCAAAACTAATACGTCAAATAATCAAGAATTTCATGATAAGTTTGTAGTTTTTCGGCAAAATAAATCTTATGAAAGATAGTTCTGTAGAATTCCTGTTCTTGAGAAATTTAATAAAATCATAATTTCTAGCTTGAAAGGGGGATTAACTCCGCTCACCTACTGTTTCATTTCGGTGAAGATAGTTAATCTATAAAAGGAAATTTTACTTTAATTAATGTTTTAATCATTGATAAGGGCAGTATACCTTGCATTTCATTTTTAACGAGCAAGGTATTGTTTTCTTACTTAACGTGTGTAGAGATATTATTATAGAAGTTACTGGGGATCATGCGCATCAATAGTATGTGAGTGGCCAAAAGTGCTTAGGAAGTGTACCAAAAGTGTTTTAGAAGTGCACTAGAAGTACATATGGTTCGTACATAGTATTAAAAGGCGAGGCTAAATCCCCGCCTCGAGACCCGTCTTTTACCGTTTGACATGTTTCATGACTTAAGACATCAGTTTGAAGCACTTTATGTTGAGGCTTATGCCTCCGACGTTGAGGTATACACCTTTAAGACATCGCCAAAGGCATACGCCTCAAGGAATAAGAGGCGTAAGCCTCTAACTTCTAGTTAAAATTTAATTTAAAAAAGATTTTTTTGACGAATTTAGAGTTTTGACACAGAATGCCCATATTAGTTGCTAAAATTTTGCTATACTTAAGATTCATTTTTTTTTTCTTTGTCTTTTAATTAGACTGGTCTTTTTATTTGTTCTTTTTTAAGTTGTTTTTCTCCCAACATTTGAATTACTGATATTTATGGTAGCAATTACTATCTTATGGAGGAATGTCAATTTAATACCAATCATAATAATTATTATATATGACTCTTAACAATTAGGCTTCAAGTGCCACGTGTGGAAGTTAATGCGCATATCATCCTAGTTAATTATAAAAGTTGCAAACCACCAGATTCATTCACAATAGCAATGTGTGATGATGTGTAAATTGGATTTTGATCGGTTTATTTTATTTAGTTTGAAATAAATTATTTTATATCTTTTATAGTATTTTGACTATTTTTGTTACGTTCATTAACATGTGTGGATTGATTGGCTAATATGCTTCGTGATGCCACTAGTGGCGCCGGGTGCAATAGCATACTCGTCAACTAATGTTTGCAAACAACTGTTTTCATTCAAAATAACATGTGATGTTGTATATACTGAAATTTTGATTTTTGTTTTTTTTAATGTTCAAATAAGTCATGTGATATTATTTTATCATGTTTTGTAGCTTTTTGTTTAGTTTGTTGAGAGGCTTACGCCTCAATCGCCTCAAACTTACACATTGCCTTAACGTGACGCCTCAAGGCTTGAGATCGGAAGAGCACACGTCTTAGTACCTCGGATGCGGTATACATTTACACTGGCTGTGAGCACTTTCATAACACTAAGGGTAGCACTTCCATAGTATATATTTGCATTGTTATAGTAGATTTCAGCACTTGGGTAGCACTTCCATAGTATTCTACCAGTACTTTCATTGTACTCTAGTACTGCTTCCATAGCACTTTCAAAGTGCACTTCAGTAGTACTCTAGTATTCTAACTTACATTTCTGATACTTCTGATTTTCTTTCCACATATTGAGAAGCTATTTATAGATCTATGGAAGAAATAACAACGATTAGATTAAGGATAACTCTAGATCGGGGTAAAACCAAGCTTTATCAACCCCGCTGAATGTTTTCGCCTTGAGAGGGGGGAAAGTCCTATAACTTTTAGGATTAACCCCTATGGTTAATTACTTCCCAGGCCTAGGGGCAGAGGGAAAGTGGGGCATGGGGCCGATCGCCTTGGCAAAGTCGGTCACCGAAATGGTGGTTGCCCTTCGAAACTTTTTGAAAATCAAATTTTTTACTTGAAAATTGCAGCCGGATGGAGATTGTAGAAGAAGGCAGTTGGGGGGTTTTATAGGAGATGAAAATGGATCAAAAGAAGGCCTAGTATTTGAAGCCCATTTGTAACTAATCTTTAAATCTCAAAGCCCAATTAACTAGTTTAGTTTCTGCCACACTTAATCCACCATGTTTTTTGCATTGCTGTAGAAGCCGTTAATGAAGAAAAAGATCTCTCAGACTTTGGTTTCATCATCAACGATTGCAAGTTGCCCTTACAACAAATTGGCGTTTACTCTATTATTTTTGCTAAGCAAGACGCTAATACACCGGTACACAAATTTGCTAGATTATCAATTACTTTACCTTCCCAATCTATTTCGAAGGAGGTATAAGGTATTCCCCGACTACCTCTATTATGTATGACTTGAATGCGATTAATGAGCAATAATTTTTTCACTTCAATAATAAAAAAAAAATTAATTTTAAGGCTTAAAGCCTTTACAGAATTTGCTCCAACAAAAAGATCACCATGTTTTGTTATGTATTAGTTGTACATTGTCATAATTAGACACATTTACATTTAAAGCATATTTAATACATTGTAACGATTTTACCCCCCCCCCCTTCCTTTTTCTTATACAAGGGGGATGCAGAAGAGGGGAGAGGTAGATGTAATTCAAACTTGAAACCTTCTACTTGAAACATGAGAATCTAAGGTGCATTTGCTTGGAGAGTAAAAAAAGAATTGGAATTGATTTTTCATGGAAAATACTTTCCCGTATCCCCCGTGGGAATTTATTTTTCTTGATTTCAAGGAAAATCCTCACTTTTTGATCTAAGATAGAAAATATTTTCCATAAAAAATAAAATTGTGTTTGATTAGACTAAGAAAATTTTGGTGGAAAATGACAGTTTTCATGGAAAACAATTTGCAATCAAACGCACCATAAGTATATAACCACGAGGTCACTTGTCACGATTTTACGTTTTCAAACAATATGATTTGAAATCTATTTGTATATGTATGTGTACATAATTTGAGATCATAAATATTAAAGGGGAACTGATCATTGAAAAATTAAGATTTCAAAAATAAAAAGGGAAAGAAAAAGGGCTTCGCCTTTGGTGAGTTCAACAATTGTTACAAATAGAACCCTTGATTAATTCAATGTACCCTAAGATTTTTATAGTTTCTTTTTTTTTTTACGAAGATTTTTATAATTTCGAGCAAGTAATAAGTCGCTGACCTTTTTTGTGTTTTTTTGTGAATGGAAACTTTTAAAGACTTTAATAAATGGCCCTAAATTTTGGTAGGCAGGCCGCAGGCTCGTTTATTTTATCATCATTATTAGTCGGTGGCTGAATTCAATGTTCCCCAACCAGTTGATATGAGCCACGTTGTGACCAGTGGCCACCAATTGATCGCTCAGTGTACAAGCGTCCACACTCCACAATAAATCTTCAAAGTTTTACAATAACGGCCACATCGTTTGGCATTGAAATAATTTAAAACAAGACATTTGGTGTTATAATAATATTAGATAGTAATTTTATATAATATCAATTATTGATATAAGTATATAATTACATTCACAAAATGTATCAGTGGCTAATATTATATCATAAATACAACATCAAACGTTTAGTGTTATATCATTGCTACCTTTTGTTACCCATTTATAGATCTTCTCATTTCAAAATGGCAATTAAATTGGCAAAACACGGGTGAGGTGGCTGTTTCTAGCGGACAAGTAGTCTAAATGATGGACATGGGTTTGCTTGAGTTGGTAAAAAAAATGCATTTTGCGTAAGTTTCCAACGACACACCCACATGTTAATAGAAATGACAATTTAAACCGATGTGACTGAAAACTATAGGGCTCCAATCTAAACGGTATTCGCCCCTCGGGTAGGGGGGTCGTAGGTCAGTAAACCAGTTAAAATCGTGACCCGATCCACCCCGCGATCCGATCTGCCCCAAAATTTTGACGTGTCTCAGAGCGGGGCAGAAAATTGTTTCACTGGTCAGGGAGGGGGGCGGGGCGATCCGCCCCTAGCCCGACATGTTGTCATCCCTACGTGTTAGTTAGAAACCATTGGACCAATCACTTTTTGCCAATTCCAGTGCCATTTTTAAGTATAAATGATGTCAATCAGACCCATTAAGGTCTCGTTTCATGTCGTTAAGGAACAAAACAAATATTTTACAATATAGAAACAACGAAAATTTTCTGAGACGCACAACACTCAGGGTGAGTGTTAGAATAGAATAAAATAAAATAAAAATGAAATAAATATAAACAATCAATATAGTCTAGATAAATTAATGATGCATGATAAAATACACTACTAGAAAATGCAAGATTAACAATAAAATTTCAGTAACAGAGCTAACTTCATTACTATTAGCAACAGAATAGTAACGGAGAGCAAATTGCCATGGAATTAGTAACAGAATCATTTTGTTGCTACTTTTTCGTTACCAATTCATTATTGAAAGTAACATATCAGTAACGGAACGCGTATAGCCACGGAATTAGTAACAGAATCACTTCTGTTGCTAGTTTTTCGTTACCAATCTGTTACTAAATAGTAATGGAAACAATTTGTTACTATCAGTAACGGATTACTAACAATTTCGTAATGAATATGATTGACGAAAATTACGAGAACATATTTTATATAAATTATAGGGCAACATATTAATAAAGATATATAGTAGCATGGTAATTGAGACTTTACTCGCCAACTACCAAGATTAGAGTTTGAATTCTCACAAGAGCAATAGGGGGAATTATTTTCTTTCAAAATTCTACTCCACGATTAGTAACGGAATTAGCAACAAAAGTTTGTTGTTAATTAGTAACGCTTTTATCCGTTGGTAATTTAATAACGACTTTCTCTGCTACTAATTTGGTAACAGAAAACTAAATCTGTGGCTCAATTAGCCACCATAGAATTAGAAAGAGATTAGCATCAGAACGTTTCCGTTACTAACAGTCAATTAGCCACAGATTGACCCGTTTAGTAATGAAAATTTCTGTTGCCAATTGTACATTTTCTTGTAGTGATAGCGAATGAACTTCATCATTCTTCGTCATGGCTTATTTGGTTTGTCTCTTACTCAGCTCTACCTATTTCAAAATCATCATATATTTAAAATCAACCAAGTAAATTACGTTCTTTAATATAGAGTATAAATGATATATTAAACAATGTTGCTTAGTTTATATTCAGCAATAAAAATAGCAATATATATCAATTAATGACAAATAATTTGATATTGGGTCTGAAAAGTATAATTTGATTGATTGTCAAGTTATTATTACTTGACACAAAATGAACAGCTAAATTTTAACTTAACATAGGACCTGACCAAGTGTATATATTGTGCGAACCATTGTGTGAAATATAGTCAATTAGCATATTGAGTCCCTAAATATCATCTGTTTTTGCTAACGGATCCAAGAAGTTTGAAACTTATGTGCTCTAATCATAAAATGTCAGTACCTCCGTCTAATAAAGATAGTCTAATATTAAATTTTACATTTACAACACTACTAGTTATTTCACCTATGCATTGCACGAGATGATAATATCAGATAATATAAGCAATTCAAAAAGATTACATATGATTGTACAAAAAAGATTTAAACTATAATATTTGATCATTTATGTGTGTGTAAAGAAAAACAATATAAGTATTACTTATAATATGATATATTTTATTAATGAAGATAAAAAATGGTCTACACAAAAAAAAACTTAAGAAAAATATTAAAGAAAAATTTTTGGAGTTTGTATTAGGCTGTCAGTGTATAACGCACGGGAATATATGTTATATCCGATAAATATAATTATAATCAATGATAAACGATAATACATGTATTACAATATTTTATAATAGAATTTATTGTTTGGCCATCTTTAACACAAATCGTAATTTTCAAATATTTTCAATTTATGACCCTCGAAATATCTATATAAAATTGTATATGAGTGAACACTAACTTTTTCTATAAAATACACATGTGATTTATTGTCCCGTTTGTTTTTTTTTTTTTACTTTTGTAATATGTATTAATGATATCTAATTTTTCATAACACACACCTTATGCAGACTAAATATTTTAATATGTTAATATAATTTAATCAGTGCTTAAAAAACTGAATCGTCATAACCAAGCCAATTAGAAAAATCAGGAATTGGCTAATACTGGAACAAATCCGGAAAATAATATGATGATGTGATATGAAGATGGATACGGTTCACCGGTTTACAATAAACTTTTTTCAATAATGATCCATTAAAATTTTGAACTTTTTAGAAACTCAAGGCTCATAAGCCAATGCCCTATTATATATAATCCTTTTCTAAGTATCTTAATATTGGTATACGCTATTAATTCTTTTCACTAAATAACCAACGTGGGATTTCCTTTCTATTCTCAAAGTCATATTAAAATTATAGTTCACCGATGGTGTGAGATAAAGACGGATATAGTTTACTAGTTCACAATAAACTATTTTTCAATAATGATATATTAAAATTTTAAACTTTTTGGAAGCTGAAGACCTCATAAGTTAAAGCCATATTATACATAAATCTTCTCTAAGTAACTTAATATTGATATACGTCCTCAATTTTTTTCACTAAATAATCAATATGGGATTCCCAACGGTGTGAGATAAAGACACAAACGGTTCACAATAAACTTTTTCTCAATAAAAATCCATTAAAATTTTAAACTTTTTGGAAACTTAATGCTCATAAGTTAAGGCTCTATTATGCATAACACTTCTCCAAGTAACTTAATATGGATATACATCCTCAATTCTTTTCATTAAATAACCAATGTGGGATTCTTTTTCCGTACCCAAAGTCATATTTTTATTGCTCTAAAAAAAAAGGAACAAAATTTCAACATTTTTTTTAAATGGTAAGATCAAAAAATTATAAAATCGAATGTTATTTTTCCACATTATCTTAAGTAAAAATTAATTTATTTCAATTATTTAATTAAAATCGGTTTGATCACCTTGAACTGTTAGCTTTTCCAGTTCAATGACCGGTCCAATTTTCTAAATATTTGCAAACATTGGAATCAATATGGTAAATAATCCGATGACATGAGATAAAGACAGATATGGTTTAACAGTTCACAATAAACTTTTTTCAATAATGATCCATCAAAATTTTAAACTCTTTAGAAACTCAAGACCAGTAAGTTAATGCCCTATTATGAGCCATTCTCCATTTAGCTTAAGGGTATTTTGCGTAAATGGACCCTATCATTTAGTATCACTGCGAAAATGGATCCCATAATTTCTGACTTAGCGATTTTAGCCTTAACGTATTATTGTCTCTTGCAAAGAGGACCTTACAATTCAAATTTGTCAACTTTATTATTAAAGTGACATATTTGCCCTTAATTTTAATTAAAATATAAAAAAAACTATTTATATTTCATATAGGATTCCGAAGAGATGTGACTTATAGAAAATTTCTTATTATTGGTAGATGTATCATGTTAGTATTTATATTGGTCCTCACACGCCATCAGCGGTGAAGAAGTTAGACTTCCACTAGAGAATTCAAAAAATATTTTAATTAACTTAAAAATTGAAAATGTCCCATTTGTTTTTGTGGTGATGCGGAGGTAATATTATGATAATTGTTGAATTTGGTAAATCAAAATATAAATTTTTGTCTTTATATTTGTACTTGAAATTAAGGGTAAATACCTTAAAAAAATAATTATACTTTATAAAAAAAAAAGAAAGTTGGGGTAAAAAGGTCATTTTAACAATAGAAATTGACAAATTTGGACAATAAAGTCCTTTTTGCAAAATTATGTGAAATAATGTCATCTATCAATTCAAAATTATCTGAAAGAATAATGTTATATAGCGCTACCGGTGCTAATAACAGTTTATGTGACAATATATATAACGTTAAATGATAAATAAAGTTAAAAGTAAGTACATGTGAATCACTTGATTAATTAATCATATCATACATACCATGTAAATTTGTATTTAACGCCAGTAATATTATATAACATTAGTATATATGGAATAATTAGTGGAGAGAAATGGTGTTATTGATCGGTGCGCGTAGTGGTGAGGAATGCTATCAGTGTAGCGCTGGGCGTACTTGCAAAACGTTTGAATGATAATCCTTGAGATGGTTTAACGATCAAGATTGTTGAATCATAGCCCGACCGTCGTTTGGTGAAGAGCTTTTAAGGAGATGTGGAATATATTCCCAACGTCTCTCTTTGAAAAATTAAATAGCTTTTAGTGGAACTCAATTGACGATTGTGATCCTTGTACCCATTTTTCTTGTGATGGAAATATGGTTTGCCTACAATGTCACTTCTTGTGCCCTTTTTTTCTTCTTTTAGTGACATATGGACAAATTATATTCTTTTGTTTATTTTCTCAACAACTTGTCGAGAATTGAATGAATAATAACATTGATCTAATTTGACCCAAAAAAAGAAAAAAATGTTCGTTATTCCTTTCTCATCTAACACAAATTATAGCCTAATTTCCTTATTTAATTTATTTTATTTAATATTAGTTTTTTAATATACTCCTATTTAGTGCATTGTGTAATTAAGAAATATTAAGTAAATAAAATGGTATATTAATAAATATATTTTCAAATTGTATATTTCTAATATTATTAATCTAGGTGAAAAATTGAGAGCAAGGGTGATCCAATTTTCTATAGAGTTAAAGGCAGTTCCATTTATAAAACTCGCGTGCTTCCATGATAATATTTGATTTGAAATTAAAGTTATGAGTCCCAATTTTGTACTTCCGATCTGGAAAAGTGATAGATATGCAAAATCCATAACAGTGATAACTCAAGTAGTAAAAAGTACTCTTATCAATTATCATGATTGAGATTTTTTATTTAAATCCATACCTCTCCCTGGAATTCTCCCCAGTTATATCAAAATAAAAGGAAAAGAAAATCTATGTGAAAGATAGAAGTAGACTATATTTATGAGACGGAGTAACTATTGTAGAATAAATACCGAAACAATTTACAATTATCATAATCTCTGAGGACACATATTTATGTGACGTCAATAACTAATACGTTTACTTGGTCATCTTAAATTGATTGCTTCTAGACTTTCAAACCCACCACCAGCACATGAACCCGCCGATGTAATATGGTCAATTAAGTAATTACCACTTTTATTCATAATATATATACCATTAAATAAACATATCCGCTTGGAATCACTTATCTCCAAAAATGCCATGTGGGACCTACTAGTGAGTAGGCAGGAACCAACATTTACACCACCTATAGAATTTTCCCATTTGTGCACCCAACAAGACGCGCAAATATCATTGTCTATCATCCTCATCTCAGGTCTATTTCCGAAATCGACGCTTTTCATTCCGATGACTTCGACGGGAATTGTGGGTTTTGAGTTGAGTTACGTCTCTCTTTCTCATGGAAAACGGAAAATTTTGTCATCCAACCTTCAAAAGTTATTTTCAATGTGTTCCCAAACTGTTACGTTACGTGGACTCGTTTTATTGCATTATTATTATTATGTTTTAAAAAATACAAAGTTATTTATTTTTTAATACAAAAAAGGAGATAAGAGGGGATGGAAATTAGGGTAGGGGCCACTAGACCTAAGGACTCATGGCCGAAACTTGAGTTTAATGAATATACAATTATTTTAAAATTAGTTTATTGGTTTTATAGTGAGGAAATAAATTAATTTTTATTAGAGAATGATAATAATAGCAATTGCAAAAAGAAAAAAAAGGAGAAAGACAAACAAGACAAACATATATATACTTTTTAGTAATTTTTTTTTTCTTTGAAACATATACTTTTTAGTGTTAATATGGGAAAATAACTTCTTTATAGTTGATTACTTTTTAGTGTTAATATGGGAAAATAACTTCTTTATAGTTGATGATTACCGAATATAATTCAAAATTTTTTGTCATGAAACTAAGTCGTTCCATAAACCAAACAAGGCGTGGAAAAGGTCTTCAAGCAAGCAGATTCATCCCATGTTTGGAAGAGCTCCATATTAAATGAATCACCTTTTTTTTTTCTTTTAATTAGTGGGTTCCATTTCTCATTGTTGAACATGACCTAATATCCATATTTAAAATTATAAGTATACCCTTACAATATTATTAGTGCTTTACGTCATTTGTAAGGAATGGAGGTTTTATCTTTTTTTCTGTGCTCTTAAAAGCTCAGTTATACTTATACATAGGCACACTTAAAATTCAAAGAGAGTGTTTCTACGCTCCGAGCCTTGTTACACAATGACTCCATTTTATCATGCACTAGCAATAATTGTCGCACCTAAACTGAATGCTCAAGTTCAATTTTTTTTTCAGACTTTACGTTTTCTTAAACACTAGTTTTTTAATGTAATGTTGAGGGGATTCTTGTAATTTTACTATGTGACCATCAACTATACTAGAAATAGTCTGGGGCCACCAATTTTAAAACCGCACAATGTAGGTGGACAATAGTATTCTATTTATTTATGAGCGGACAATTGTAATAAAATTTTAATAATCTCTACCCTCTAACGTGACATTAGGAGCGCACGTAGACATAAATAAATTATTACTATTATATTATTTTTCTGATATTGCATAAATAAATTATTATTTGGAACCGGCTTTATATTTTTTTTCTATTTTTTCTAATTTTTTTTCTTTTTGTTTGTCTCTTTTCTTTTCTTTTTTTTTTTTTTTGTTTTAATTGACTGTGTGGATCGGACCTGGTCTTTGGATAACTTTTTTGTTTTCCATTCAAATAGGGTATCTATCAGGTATGATGTGAATGAAGTTTTTTTTTTTTTGCCATCACTGTACAAAATATCCATTCTCAAAAACTCTTCAGAGAGACTTGAAATTATGACATGAATAAGTGACATTGTAAATATGACATCATTTAATTAAATGATGAATAAATATTTATGTAATTAATACCCAATGAAATTATACTATATAAACATATCATTTATTTATATTAGTTTTTCATGTCTCTTTAAAATTACTGGAAAGTATCAATTGTGAACCTTTTTAGTAAATTCATTGAGAAGAAAAAGAAACCACGGAATAGAAAGTTTTCATGGTTGAAATGCATAAAGTGATGAAGAGAATTGTTTGAAATGTTGAAAAAGTCTCAAAAGTCATTGCGGATGTTCACAATGTGGAGCCGTGAGTTACCCATTGAGAATTAGACATTTAGCAGTGATGATTAATTTTGACCATGGCTACAAAGGCTTGTAATACGGTAATAAATTGTATTTCATACATTATTTATTATAAAAAGCGTGAGATAGATAAAAAGAAAAAAAAAAGAAAAAGAAAAAAAAGCATTGAGCATGTAAGTATAAGCACGCTTTGGCTCGATGATGTGCACTTGTCGATACATAAATAGACGCAAAATATATAGTATAAGTTTCAAACTCTTGTGTCTATGCGTATTTAAAAAATACTATTTGTAGATAATTATTTAGATAATATTTTATAAAACAGAGATAAATTTACAATTTTACTATGTGAATTGTGTAATTGATGAAAAATAATTTAAGGATAAGACGGTGAATTTACCCGTTTTATAAAAAATTGCCTAAATAATTACCCACAAATATCCCAACCTGAGTACTTTTTAGGGACAAAGATTTCATAGTGCATTTGCTTAGCGATTTTGGGTCAAGAAAATCTCCATTATGAACAATAGTTTTGGCATTCCATGTGAGTGCTAAAAAATTTTAACCATTCTGAATACGTCAACATGTATCTCATCTTTTTTTTTTTTTTTTTTTAAACAGAAACTTTCATATCATCACTAAATACTGGAAACATCATATATCAGGCTAGCCTCTAGAAAAGATGAAGGCTCATTCCAAGTAGACAACGTGGGATAAAAACAGAAATTTCTAGCTAAACAATGAGCTGTCTGATTAGTCGTTCGACGCATAAAAGCAAGCATGTAGTCCAAGCCTTATTGAAACAACAACTTACACTCACGTGGGATAAAAACAGAAATTTCTAGCTAAACAATGAGCTGTCTGATTAGTCGTTCGACGCATAAAAGCAAGCATGTAGTCCAAGCCTTGTTGAAACAACAACTTACACTCATGAATGAGCATGTGGAATGCTGAGTACCTTTTTCGTATGGAATTAACAGCATCAGCAACATTTTTAGCATCAATTTCAAAGGTCACCCTCGCCAAGTCCATATCCAATGCCCCTCTAATTGCTTCTCTTAATCCTATTGCCTTAGCCTCTCTCGGTTCCAAGCTGCCTCGTATATACCTTGTACTATAGCTGAGAAACTCACCTTGTGCATTCCGGAAAACCATGCCCATACCTGTAGCTCCTCTATCACCGAATAGTGCCGCATCGACATTGCATTTGAGACGTCCATCAGGTGGTTTTTCCCATGCATGCTCACGCCAAACCGGCGTTGTTGTACCATTCTCCCATGACACTCATATTTTCGCCGAACACCAATCTGATAACAACTTCAGATTGAGCATAGATCTGTCCCACAGCTTGTTGTAACGTTGTCGCCAAATATTCCAACAGACCATACCGACCTTTTGAGTAGTGAAACCATCTACCGAACCCAGAAATTGGAAAAACCAATCAGCAAAATTTATGTTCCCCTCGACAACAGGCAGAAATCCCAACGACTCCCAGCATTGATGTGCATAGGAGCATTGGAGAAGAATATGTGCCGGGTTCTCTTCTTCTTCCCCACAAAGCACACATAAGTTAAAAATCGGCATTCGTCGGCTTTGTAATTTGTCCATAGTTAGGAGGCAGTCTCTACAAGCTCTTCATATAAAAGTTTGAACCTTTAGCGGGAGAGCTAATTTCCAGAATTTACACCATTCCCCCAATACATGGTAGTGGAGATCCGATAAATTGTTATCAATAATCACCCTATATCCTGACTTTATAGAGTAATATCCGTCTTTACAAAAGTGCCAAGTTATCTGGTCGGATTGCGGTGTGTAACAAAAGGAAGCTTCAAAATGGCATCTACATCTCTACCATTGAAAAGATCATGAAGCAACTCAATATCCCATTGTTGTTTCTCAGGCAACAGCAACTTATTCACTCATTCACAGTAATGTGGTCGAGCTCTCCGATTACAGGTGTTGCTATTCTGAAACTGTCATCTTTGGCTAACCAGGGATCCTTCCAAACCCTAATACTCCAGCTATCTCCCACTCTCTATCGACATCTTTTTTCTAGTACTTGTCGGGAGCTCCAAATGCTTCTCATCTTATATTTCATAACACGTAAAATCTAGAACAGAAGTTGACTTAGAAAGAGTGTGAACGAAAGTATCTATTCTTTTATTGCTCTCACTCTCTTCCAATTAATCATTGTCCCCACTTACACTCACTTCCCATTCGTCTTCATTTATTACGAATAATTCTCTTCTAACTTCTATCTTCACATCTATACGACTCATCAGAATTAAAATACACATGATGAGTTAATATATGACGAAAGAATATTATGTGACTTGGTATAACACAGTGATTTTATAATTGAGTTAGATGTGACGAAGAATAAAGAGGAAGCGTTAGAAAAGGTTCAAGTCCCGTCAACCGTGTTTCGAAATATATAAAATTAGACCAAGTGCTTCAATAATCATAAAAATAATAAAGCAAATACTAGAAAATTATTGAACCCACGAGGATCAAATATTGCAAGCGTTTTAAGACTCCACAAAATAAAGACATTGACTGGAAAACCATTCCAAAAATCTCGCACTGCTCAGCGCTCCCTCTCTCCCTCTCCTTCTCCCTCTCTCCCCGTCCCCAAAATCTTTCTTTAGGTGGAAACAGAGCAACTTTCTTCTCACCGACATAAAGAAGCCACACCCTATAGGTTCGTCTTCTCTCTTTCTCCGCGTTACTGTTTATAGTGTGTTTATATATTCAGTTCTCTTGGTTAGAATTTACAGTAATTCTACAAAGCTTTAAGCAATTCTTTCTATTACTCAAAAGTTGAAATCTTAATTCTTGAATTACTATTCCAATCATTCAAGCTCTGATTTTCGTCTCTTCTAATTGGGTTTTTCTTGTAAGCTAAATTCTTGGTAGTTTTGACCTTTCCCCAACTAGATAACTGATTTCAAATTTGTTTACTGCTGGGGGTGTATATCTA
Organism: Nyctanthes arbor-tristis; assembly: GCA_963692815.1. Lineage (NCBI taxonomy): Eukaryota > Viridiplantae > Streptophyta > Magnoliopsida > Lamiales > Oleaceae > Nyctanthes > Nyctanthes arbor-tristis. Next base: position 15,633 of record CAVNYN010224941.1, read on the forward strand.
GTTCCTAATTTTCAGTATTTTTGTGGTCGATACGAGATTATAAGCTCATTTGTCCACGATATTTCATCCAAATGTTTACTTATTTTTCGATCCCAAAATTTGGTAGTTTCAGTGTTGTAGATGATAAATTGAAACATCTATATTGCTTGATTTTTTACCCTCGCGTCGAACCCACTAACTTATTTGGTTATGGAATATTGTTTTATTATTTTAATTGCTCTGTGATTATGTGTACACATATAAATAAATGCTGTTTTTTGTCTTCATTTCAATACTTAAAATAAGTTGTATTAGAGAATCTGAATGCCGGGCTGGATGTGATAGCATTAAATTATTAGGCTAATGTTGTGTTAGTAGTTGGAATTCACGAAGTTTACTTTGAACGCGTTGTTGATCCATGTTTGAAATTTTGTGCCACTAGGAGCCAACAGTCCACAAATTCATTAATGATTGCCCTCATGCCGTCACGCGTGATTTGTTGAGGTGAGGAGAACACAGAGCAGTTCAAATTTGATGATCGTTTTCGGGTGGAACTAATGATCACAAGGTTTAGCAATGGGGTACCTGAACATGGAGAAAAGATGGGCATTCCCTCTTGTCATGACTTCATTAATATGTTTTCTAATTCTTGCAACCTCATTGAATATGGGGCTTGTGTCCTCTTTGCACACGATCAATTCAATATTTCCATTGTTCCACTCTCGCGCTACAACAAATCAAAGCGGCCGTTATTTTAACGAGACACAGAGAAAGCAAGCCCCACCACCTCCTCCCGGACCTTCCGTTCCAAAATTTGCTTATTTGATTTCTGGGTCAAAAGGCGACTTGGAGAAGCTCTGGAGGACGCTTCAGGCACTGTACCATCCATGGAATTATTACGTTGTTCATCTGGATCTAGAGGCACCAGTAGCGGATAGATTGGAGCTGCAATCACGAGTCGAAAAGGATCCCATTTTTGCAAAGATTGGAAATGTATACATGAATGCTAAAGCAAATATGGTTACTTATAGAGGGCCCACTATGGTTTCTAATACTCTTCATGCATGTGCCATTCTTCTCAAAAGATACAAGGATTGGGATTGGTTTATTAATCTTAGTGCATCAGATTACCCCTTGGTTACTCAAGATGGTGAGTTTGTCTCTATCATGCAAGATTTTGTGCATTAAGTTTTCAATTACAGCTACTGGCTAAAATATTGTTGTGTTCAGATTTAAATCTTCATTTTTATCTTTTAACTATAAATTTTCTTCTTGCAGATCTTCTTTATGCATTTACCAATTTATCACGGGGATTGAATTTCATTGACCATACGAGTCATTTAGGCTGGAAAGAGTAAGTTTTTTGTGCAGAGATGGATGTTAACTGAAAATCTGAAACAAATAAAACTTTCTATTATACATTGAAATCCATTTCAGGGGCCAAAGGGCAATGCCGCTGATTGTAGACCCTGGACTCTACCAAATAAACAAGTCTGATATCTTTCCGGTCAGACCTCGGAGAAATTTGCCCACAGCTTTCAGATTGTATACTGGTAAGTTCATACATCTAATTAATATATATTAGGCCTGGTGAATATTGGATATATTCACCAGGTATGGGAATGTATGGCTGCATTTAAGTTCTTATGAGGCCAGTTGAACATTGGATGCATTTACCTAAAATTTTATTCAGTAGGCTAACTACTTTGGTTTATTGTTTGGAGATTTTTGTTTGATGGGCTCATGCTAATTGTTATCTGGCTGCATCAGGTTGTTCCTTTTTTTTTTTTTTTGTGTGCGTGTGCGCGTGTGTGTGCCTTTTTTTTTTTGGGTGGGTCGGGGGGTGGAGTGGGAAATTTATTGGAGAAGCAGATGAAAGCTTATCAACTATATTCATGAGAATTATCTGGATTGCCACCTAAAAATAATTAAGTTTGATTTGTAATACATAATGAGGCATGTTTCTCAAGCTGGAACTTGATGAAGTTTTCAGTATTAAGGAAATTGTGTATAAAAAAATAAATGCTACTGGCCAATGAAATTGATCTGCTTCCTATGCATTCTGGCTTTCGATCTTGAATTCGGGGTTTTATTTATGGGGTTGGTCTGTTGGCGTCCTGAAGTTCACTTTTTACAGGTTCGGCTTGGATGATCCTCTCCCGTACATTTGTGGAATACTGCATATGGGGTTGGGATAATCTTCCTAGAACTATACTAATGTACTATACAAACTTTGTGTCCTCCCCTGAAGGCTACTTTCAGACCGTTATCTGCAACGTTCCAGACTTTGTCCCAACGGTCGTCAACCATGACATGCACTACATTTCTTGGGATAATCCCCCGAAACAGCATCCCCATACCCTTTCCGTGAATGATACAGATAAAATGAGTGCAAGTGATTCTCCCTTTGCCCGTAAGTTCAAGCAGAACTCTCTTGTCCTTCACAAGATTGACGAAGAATTACTGAGGCGAAAAAATGGGAGCTTCACACCTGGTGGCTGGTGCACCGGGAACCCTCGTTGCTCCGAAGTTGGAAATCCCACAAAGCTTACACCCGGACCTGGTGCTCGAAGACTTGAACGTCTTTTACGAAATATAGTTTTGTCAGGCAATTTTCGCAGAAATAAATGTAGTTAGACAGTAGATATTAACGTTATCTTTCTTGCTCAAGGATCAGGAAAGGCGAGCTGAAACTCTCATTCATTCACCGGCTGCAACATTACTCATTAGTATGTTGTATATTTATCTAATACACAGAAAGATACAATCTTAATAGCAGTTCCCTGTTGAGTTGCTTTGCATTGCTCTGCTCATGTCTTGCATGGCATGGCTTGGATGCAAACATCCGATTATGAACTTTTGGTTCGTCTGTACCAAGGTTATGCAGTGCCAGTCTTCAGATTATGTTTTGCAGTGCTGGTCTTGTCTTGGGATAATGAGTATAAAATAAAATTGGGTTCGTCTGTACCAAGGTTATGCGGTGCCGGTCTTGAGATTATGTTTTGCAGGGCTGGTCTTGGGATAATGAGTATAAAATAAAATTGGGTCCGCTAAAGTATCGTATACATTCAATTTTTTTTTTTAATTACTTTTTCCATAATCCACCCCCCTCCCCCCCAAAAAAAAAGGAAGAAAGAAAAGAAAAGAAAAGAAAAGAAAAGAAAAGAAGAGTAATAATTCTATAGAGACAATTTTATTTGATATGAATAAGTGACACATTTTTCTTCCACCAAAAAAAAAAAATATATATATATATGACTCGTCTGGCCATTTTAGATTGGTTGTATATATCCAAGTAGTGGGTTTCATAGCTCACAAACAACTAATACAGGATGGCTACTTAAGTCAGATAAAAATCTCTGCCTGCAATTATTGATAAAATTTAAACAAAATGTAGTTAATGTCTCCCTTATAGAAAGGTAAAGTAGAGCCTAGTCCACTGAAAAAGAAAAAAATATAAAATTTATAGAAAAAATATAAAGTTTTCTCTTTTTAATACTACCTAGTTCAATTTTTTTTCATCCTTCTCAAAAGATACTTTACTTTTAAAAATATAGTTGAAATATTAGTTTTTTTTTTTTTTTACATCCATATTTAATGTGCAGTGTAATCAACAAAATAATATTGTTTAAAATATAATTTATAATAAATAAAGGGCATAAAAAAGAAATTATATTAAATTTTACTTTTTTCATATTATTAATTGTACTTTCCTTAATCTTTGTGAAAAATGGGATTTGACCATCTTTGAGGGACGGGGTTAATATGGTTAATACTCTCTCCGTCCCAAAAAGATATTCCCCTTTCATTTCCACATAGATTAAGAAAATATCATTTAATATTATTGAAAATGTACAATTTAACAATATATTTCTTAATATATCATTTGATTTATTTAACATTTCATTGTTCCCTGTTGATTATTATACAAAATAAATTTGGGTATATTACAAAATTGAAAAATTAACTTAGGAAATGAGAATATAATTTGGGACAGATAAAAAGAAAAGGAGAAATATCTTTTTGAGACGAAGGGAGTAATAATCTAGTCGACTCGTTCTTCAATTCGATTCAATTCCTTGTGGCTTCGTACGTGATAGCAATAGAAGAATATATATATATATATATATATATATGAAATTCGGTGCAGACCACAGAGATGAAATTTGCTTTCGAACTTCAAGTGCAACTAATTAGCGGAAGTTTCACAAGTCCCAAACAACCTAATTTTGAAATTATGTCCAATTTTGTAATTTTTTGGGCTTTCCAAAAATACTTGATTTCTTTTTCTATTTTTAATTAATAATTTTGTAACATAAAATGTTGCATTTTATAATTTTGATAACATCACACATTATAATAACTGGTTTTTACACCTCATGCGTTGCATGGCCAAATTTTGCTAAGAAGGTAAACAAATGTTGAACATTTAAAAAATTGCAATAAATAAAGAAGCAATAAAAATCATAAAGAACTTTTTTTTTGTGTGTTTTAATTACAAATTCCAGAAAAGCTCCTTATAAACAACATTTATCGTTTATTAGTAGGCTAACTATCACTATCACGTATGAATATTTTAAGACTGGGCCAATTCATAACTATAGATCTGCCACATAAAAGTGACATTGACCATGAGTGACCACATCCCTGCCTTACAAAAACGATCCAATGTTGATGACATCATCTTATCTTTCCTCTCCTCTCAAATTCTTAGCTCCTCTACAACAACACATGATAAAGAAAATTACATAAATATAAAAAATATATAAATATAAATCACGATAAATAAATCAGTGTAAGAAATTCAATTTACATTCATGCCAAACAATAATATGGATGGTTATCGCATCACACCCGTAAAACTAGTATCTACACCACACATTTTAAAAATACTACACAAGTAAATCATAATTTCTATAAACACAATATAGATTGCAAGCCAATACAACCTAAGTCAATTCAATTATTATAAAAATTAAAACTATCTATCATATATAATACAAATTAAACTTTTAATTTTCTTTATATTCATTCCCCCAAACTAAAAATGTGCCCACGAAAGTTCCAATATTGAAATTTCTACTTTGAGTCTCCGACTCCACAATTATGTCAATTTTGTGCTCTTCCGATCTATCCATTATTAATATTTGCCTCCAAATTCCAGCCCCGCTCGGCCTCTCTGAAGCTTCTCTCTCTGAAGCTTCAATTTGGGACAGATAAAAAAGAAAATGAGGAATATTTTTTTGGGACAGAGGGAGTATATGTGTTACACTTTATTGAGCAAAAATATGTTACACTTTATTAATTTGCCTAATAAAGCTTGTTAATTTAGCATTGGCATTTTATGTGGTACTTTTAAAGATTACCACATGAAATGGGCCGGTAAGTTTCTGGTTTTGGATGCTGAATTTTGTTGGATGTCCCCGAAGGGATTTGAATGCTGAATTTTGGACCTAATATATGTAATATATACCTGTATAGAGTAATGATCTAATGTCAGACACCGCCGGACACTTATGTGGCGTGTTAGATACGTGCCATCTGACACGCCACATCATAAGGTATGAGGTGGAATGTCAGATGACATGCATTTGACACACCACATAAGTTTCTGAAAGTATAACATTGTCAGATGTTTGATATTAAATCATTTTCATGCCTAAATATATAAAAAAACAAAAACTTAAAATGTTGGCATCCTAAAATTTCGAAAAGGAGCTTTATACATTTGGCGGCGTTATGCTATCAGACACTTATGTGGCTTGCTATATGCATGCCATTTGGTAAGCTACATTACAGGGTATGACTTGGCATGATAGATGACACGCATCTGGCACGTCACATAAACGTTTAGCGGTAAAACACCGCAAGACATCTAGTATTAGATTATTTTCATAAAATACTCTTATGTATGTTTTTAAATTATCTTTATACCTATGACATACGCATTACCCATATTCTTCATTCCAAATTTTCAGAGAAAAATTGTGTCACTTAATGTAACAACCTCCTATGATTGATTGCAAGTAAAACATTATCCATATATAGAATAAGAAAACAATTTTTTTAGTATAATTATAATACCATGAAACTTTAAATGCCACTGGCACGAGGCTTGTTTCAATCCGTGTCTATATATTTTTTAAGCTCGCACAGTAATACACACCATAATTCTTCCGGTTATTTCATATATACTCCCTCTACCTATCTCCATTGAGAAATGCCGTTTTAATCCCGTTTTGACATCCATTTGTTGTTACTCGAAATCAAAATGTACTACTAATACCTATATGATAAGAAGGGAATGATATCTCTTGGATACATCCAAGGCCGGCCTTTAGATTTCGAGGGCCCTATGTAAAATTTAAATGAGCCCCTGTTTAAAAATTTTAAAATAAACACGATTTTAACGGTTTGAACTTTGAATAATTAGCTTTTATATTGAAAAAAGTGAGTAAAATAAGTTAACCTTTTAATAATATTCAAAGAAATTTTAATCTCAATAAGTTTTAATATTAGTCAATTTGTAAAATATTCGATTATATTTTATCATTTAAGAAGCATATATACACTACTAAAACTTTTCTTATAAAATTATAATACAAATTTAGTATTTGAAGTTTAATAAAACTTACAAGAATTGTAACTATTACTAAACACAAAAAAATGAAAATTTAAATTGGCCGTTAAAAAAATAAAAATCAAATTTGTCAGTATAAGGATTTGAACTTTTGACTTAAATGTATATCTTCACCACTATGCTACAAAATAATTTATGTTAAAATTATATACACATTATTTGTATTCTATTTTTTAGACATATATTTTAAAAAACTCGACGATAAACCTTTTGACTCTTTCTAATTGGGGCCGTAATCGACCGCTTTGGTTGATTAGTAATTTAGTATCAAGGCTTGCTCTGGATACATCAAAAAAGGTCTCCTTGTAATCAACCACTTCCTTTTGAGTAGATTCGCACGATCCCCGTTACAATTCCAAAGCGAATTTTGTAAGTAATGATTGTTAGCATTGTAAACAATCTGTAATAGTTTCGGGTGATTACACGAAAATTGAATGAAAAATTACAATTGTATTGGAAATTCTATTTACACATAAAATTAAATTAAATAAATTGACGATAACATGCATATAAAAGTTCACAAATAATGAAATCTACTATTTCTCTACCATGGAAATCTTATCTAGTTTTGGTTGAATTCTTGATTGAGCGGCAATCTCATTTTAGCTCTCTGCTGTCAATATATATGGTGCTAATCATATTTGTTTTGCGGTACATCGTTAACCTTTCACTACCACTGCCATTTTCCAAAAATTTGAGCTCCTTCTCATCTCTCTGTATTTTCTCCTTCAGAAAAACAATGAATATTAGTGACAAAATCTGCGAGAAAAGAACAAACGCAACCATTGAATTTTAGAATTCTTCAGAAGACACTTACCGACTAAAACTAATATTGGCTTATATTTGCAAAGTCAAACTAGATACTTTTCAGGTTTTTTACAAAATCAGATATGAAATATAGTTGGCCAGAAAGCTAGCAGTTGACGAAATAGAAGTGAAAATATATGTAGAGATAAATTATTGATCGGTGCGTACAAAGTTAGTACTTTGAAGTATGAAATTAGATCATAAACATCGACTCATGAAAATAGATATCTGAAATGATTAATATGTAATATTGGAGCAAATGAGAAGCAAAAGGTAGTGATGAAGCTATCATAGAACTTGTATAATCTGATTATCAAATGTGATTTATGATTCCCAACTAATTAACTTTATAGTAGTACATGTATCAAGATTGGTAGGCACCACCATTTCAAAGAGCTCATCACAGTCCAAAGGCTTTTTTAATCAGCCTACTTGTAAATATTATCAACACACCCTCTTAAATAGCATAAACAAGAAGTTGGCTGAAGCCTTGCACCAACTGAATACCATTTGACATTTGCCCACATGATAGTAGATCATATATTCCAATAATTTATTTACAAGGATTGAATACATATGACCCTGAGATGAGTTTATTTTGGGCTTCCGTCTATGCATGTTTAAGTTTATTAAGCACTAACAAATATATAGTCAATTGTTTAGTTTTCACAATGTGGTTCAATCATCAATAATAATTAAGCAAATAGAACTATCATCCAACACAATCGTCATAAGTCCCACCAAATAAGGGAAAAAAAAAAAAAAAAAGATAAAATCCATGCGAGACTAAAATGATCATCATGACCGGCTAAAATCATAATCCAAAAGTTCAGTGGCTCTAATCAATTGCTCATATGCTAGGAGCGACCTACGTCGATTTATTTCTCTAATTGAAGCGCCAAACACCACTAAAAAAAAAAAAAATCTTAAACCAATAAAGATTGAAACTCTATAAAAATACAGTAACCTCTATAAAAATAGAACCATCATAAGTCCCAAAAAATAAGAAAAAAAGATAAACACCATGCGAAGCTAAAATGATCATCATGACTGGCTAAAATCATAATCCAAAAGTTCAGTGGCTCTAATCAATTGTTCATATTCTAGGAGCGACCTACATTGATTTATTTCTCTAATTGAAGTGCCAAACACCACTTAAAAAAATCTTAAACCAATAAAGATTGAAACTCCATAAACATACCATAACCTCTATGAGTACCTTTGAATGAAACAACAAATATGACTAAATACATCTCAAGTGATGAACGTTAGCGTTGACAAACAAAGGCCCATTAGCAAACACAATTTATCTTGAGACAGAATTTGGTGAAACTAAATTACATCAACATATCTCATAGAACCTTTTCTGTAATCCCTACCACTCGTTTTTTAAAAAAAATAATAATAATAAATTAAAAAAAAAAACCAATGACCCTATTCACAGTACACCAGCAACTATCACAAACAACAAAATCAAATAATCCATTGTCTTTATCGCTGAAGGAACACGACCATTTTAGCACCAATAAAAGCATAAATTCTCTTACATGACAATAACTCTTGTGATTAAGCTAACGGTGAATAACCTTCATCCCTTTTCGAAGCAAAACCAGGAAGAATAAATTCCTCCACAGAAATGCTGCATAGAATGATAAAGAAGTATGAAGGAAAGGAAAAAAAGGGGAGGGGGAAGGAAAAAACCGGCAGTAACTTTCAAAACTAAGAGCAATTTTAAACAACTCACACAACCACGAGGGGAAAAAAATAGCCTAACCCAAAAAGAAACAAATGAAGAATAATGAAGCGATAAAGTAAAGCAAACAAAATGGGGAAAAAAAAAAAAAAAAAAAAAAAAAAACAATTCTTACGGTTTACATGGGGATAATGGAGAAAAGAACAGCCCAGTATAATTATTCAAATTGTTATCTTCAAATTGCAATTACACCGAGTACCGACTTAACCCCTCATCCCTACAAATTGTCTGTTACATCAAACTACATTGGACTTAATATGGTTGAAAAGCCCAGTTTGATGTAATTCCTAAAAGGTGAAATAATCTCTTTAACAAAAAGCATGCCTTGTTTACATAAGAAACTATGACTTAGACTTTCCAAATGCCACTAAAATTAAATTATTGAATGCTAAAGGTTCAATTCGTAGTGGTGCAAGGTGAATATATAATAGGTATGTAATTGCATTATGATTTGCCTCAATATGAATAAATTCAGTTCCAAGACAAGGACATAAATGGTTTATTATCAGATCGGAAGAGCGTCGTAAATATTTTATATAAATACACAAAAATTGATCCAACACTACAACATCTGTATCATAGGGAAAAGGTCTAACTAACATCATCTACAAATATAAATTCCAGTAAAAAGGATCACAATATCTGGGGGTCAGAATTTGTATATTGTAAGGCAACAAATTTCACGTAGAAGTATGTCCATAGCATTTCCCACTCAAAAGAGGCAACAACCAAGTAACTCTAAGATGTTCAACGTTTAGTTACGTTATAATATAAACTTAAATATGAATGAAACTCAGACACTTGATTCTACATTCCTCCATTAAGAGGATGTAGGAGAACATAATAATTAGTTTGATGTTAGTTCCTAGAATATTGATATCAATAAAATAATTTGATGAGAGATATTGTAGCACTTAAAACAATAGAAAGAACTATTCTGCATAGTGACAAGATTTGAAGATGCGTGAAGATTGTGAAAGGAACACTGCCTACAATAGAACAGAATACGAACCAATACGAAAGACGTGTACCAATAACTTTAAAATTTGTAAACAAGAAAGAAACTGCAAATACAGTTTACCCACAAATTGGAAAACGTCAGCAACTTCAAGCAAAACGAGTCTTGTAGCCGCGGGTGCAGATCTGATCGGAAATAGCAAAAATTGAAAAAACAAAAAAAGATAAAATTAGAATACCAATAAATATGCACTCCCTTTAATAGATTTAGGGAAAATTTTGTTATGTTAATACGTGTGCGTTTGATTTCATTTGTAAAAATAGAAGAAAGAAATGTGACCCGCAAACCCGATAAATCTGTAACTTCAGCAGACTCAGCTCTTGCAAATCCAGCCATGGATATGACTGAAAATAGTAAAAGAAAAAAATTAAAAATCCAAAGACTGACAAAATATTCACTTCAGTCCATTCTACAATTTCTACACAAATGTTAGAATGCTGATGCAGCTGTGTCCGAATCAAACCGCAAAAGACATAGGAAAAAAATGCCTAACCAAGAAAAATTGCAGCAGAGAAAAATAGCAAAACTTAGAGGAAAGAACCGAGAAGAAAAGGAAGAAAATTGAATGGGGAGAAATCGGGACAGATAATCCTCTTACCATGTTAGAGAAGGAGGAGCACCCGTGAATTCACGAGTTTGTTGGAGCTATAAGGGCTTCTCTATAGGGAGAAAATAGAGCTTCCAATCCCTTCTTCGTATATGGTCTCTTCCAGATCCTTGCTGTTGCTGAGTTTTCTGGAAGTAAAGAAAACAAAAAGAAGATGACGTGAGCGGTAAAAGAGATGACGCTTTATGAATCACTTTTTTTAAACAGTTGCCTAAACAGTGAAGTGAAATGTGAGTTTACTCTTTTTATTATTGTAAATAAAGTGTAATAAAATAATATATGTATATATTGTATGTATGTAAGGACTTGACTACAACTCTACAAGTCTTGCTTTATATATCTCTAAATGTTGAGGATTAAGAGCTTCCACAAATTTAACAAATGATATATGGGGTGGCTATGGCTTTTGGCCATTAGCCAACGAGGCAACTTGATAAGATACCACACTATATTAGATTTCATAGAATCTATCTCATCTCTCTTGATAATATGAGTAATTCTGGGGAGACATATTTATTTGGCATGAATAATTGACACGGGTTACTTGACAAACATGAGTTGTTTTTATATGAGTGGTGGATTTAAAGGTTCACAATCATTCAATATATGATTGATAATTAAGTATGTCAATTTTTCATGATAAACACGACTCTTTAGAATTATTGTGACAATATACTATAAAAATTGGATTCCTTTCAAGTCATTCGTATCTTGTGAAAACGTTTCGGAATCATTTGCAGAGAGTCATGGTCCAATTCTTGTAGATATCTACAACTTGGTACTCAAGATTTTAGGACCTACAACTTGGCCTTAAAAGTTTCCAAATACCTTATTTAGTCCTTCATTTTTTGGACTTAAAATCTAAATCCTTAAAGTTCTAAATTTTAAAATTCAATAATCCATATATTTTCATATTTAAATTTCAAACCCTAAAGTTTAGGACACAAAATGCTCAGGGTTCTGGATTTTAGACTTTAGTTCCCTAAAGTTTTGGATAAAATAGAATGTCCCATGATTCAAATAATTTCACATAATTAGAGACCGACCTGTAACACTCCGAAAAATTTGAAAAATTTTATTTTGAATTAAACATCGAATAATGATTTACTACAAGGATTAGGTAAGTGATTTTCGAAACATGCTATAATAATTTGGAAACATCTTTGTAATCGGCTAATTAGTTGGGGCATTTAGTAAGGAAATTGAGAACATTCTTGTAGGCTTTAATGAAGACGGAAAATGGTTTCTTGAGTTGTATCAACTATATTCATTGGTTAGTACTATTACCAAAAGAAACATAAAGGCAAAATCGAGTAACAAGTTTGAGGCCAAAGAAGACTTAAATAAGAAATATGATACTATAATGGTATAGTCAAAAAAACAAGAACTTAATTGTAAAATGTCTTAAGTTGAATGATTCATTAAGAAATAAATAGAAAAATCTAGAGGACACTTGGACCATTGGGTTTTACGACGCTCTTCCGATCTCTCACATGAATAAAATGAGAGAACACTTGACATCCTTGCTAGCAAAAACTCCCCATGAACTTCCAATTGGACTTATTTTTATTGGTTGGACATTAATGACTTAGAGACAATTGAAGACACTTTTATTGGTGGAATCCAAGGATTTTTAGAAAGTAATTGGGAAAATTCGTGCATAAATAAAGAAAGGCTTAGAACACTCTTTAGAAGCCTTCTAAAACACCTTCTTTGCCTTCCAAACAAAGCCCACTTTATATACATACAAAGTCTTACTTGGAGAGCTAGTTTTGTTGAGGAATACCCAAAGAGTTGAAGGTATCTTTGCTACATATAGGGATCCACAAATCTTTACAAGGAACAAAAGCAAGGTAAGTAACTAATGACTTGGTTTCCATTGGCATGCCATCTCTTTGTGAAAAGAATAATTATTTGATGTCTTATACTGATAAGAAATGAAATGTTTTCTTGCACACACTTCACTAGTATTGCCCTACCCATTGTGTAATGAATGACTTTGAATTATTCCCATGCTATAACTTATTCTATGACCCGGATAAGAATGATTGGCATGGTGTTTGCTTTGGTTGATAATGCTTTCTGAAACTTCGGTAAGGGTCAACCGGAGTTATTATGGATCCATGTATCCTCGTATTGCCATGAGAAATTTGGCATTTGAATGATATGATTGCGCGCTAGGGGTAGTTAGTGATCTTAGTGGTTGGTCCCTATTATGCATTTGAAGAGTTTTGTGTATATTTTGCTTATGGAACTTGTAATTGAAAAATGGTTTTTCTTGAAGTCATATGGCAAACCAATACATCATGTTACTCACGGGGTACCTAGTACTCACCCAATGTTTAATAAATTTTGTAGATGTTCATTCGCAAAGTGTTTGAAAAGCAAGCAAAGACTTGGAGCGAGAACTCAAGCGGGAGTCGGATATCACAAGTAATAGAGATGGACTTGTGGGGATACTATGAAGACGCCCCACAATTTCTTATGTACTTGGGCACCACCTATGAGCTTAATGTATATTGTGCCTACACTCACGCCCACCTTTATCATGATAAGTTTATGGTTGATAAACCTATGTTTTTCACTTAATATGATAATATGATATTAGAGTAAACTAGATACTTGCATATGTAATACTTAGTATGTACTATAATGGATGACTTTTGTATGGATTGGAAACCTATTTTCCATGTAAAGGTTTTCCAATCCCATAGTTCGGGAAGTTATGAATAAAATAAGTTTGTTAATATAATTTGTTCTTTATGCAAATTTTGATATAGTGTGTAGTAAAAACGAGTAAAAGATAGATAACCAAACTTATTTCCTAACTAATCCTAAAATGAGAAAAGAAAAGAAGTTCATGGGAATTTAAACTTGTACTAAATGACGTGATAAATTCTAGTTACAAAGTTACTTTGGAACTTAAAGCAATATGAAAATTAATTAACTAGTGAATTATCTCATTCCACGTTGTAAATATGAGTGTTCATCCATAAAAAGTGATTTACTAAATAAGAAAAATCGACAAACAACGAGGTGTGACAAAAGTGGTATCAGAGCGGCATTCCAAGGGCAATTACTTGTGTATCCTACTCTGCATGAGACATCCTCCAGTTGGCTTGAAAGTAAGCAACCCTTTAGTAAGGAGTGTATATCCCTATATAGGCTTTTTAAAGTAAAGTTCATACTTGTTAATTACATGAAAATTAGGAGTTAATGGCTATATGGTATGCTAGTTTTTGGCTAACCTTTCTTTGGTGTTAAGATGAAAATGTTAAGTTGGATGATAAACTAAGTAGACACCCTTCAAAGTACTAGAATAAGGCATCCAAGAAATGGAAGAAAATGGTTAGAGAATAAACTAAGATAACTTTGTTAGAAGGCAAGATAAATGGGAAAGAAAAGTGAGGATTTTCTTTTGGTTTCAAGCATTACGGCTATCCTAAAGGATACTAAGTGAACCCTATCTATATTAAGGTAGGCCTTGGAATCAAAATAAGAACTAGGAAAGCAAGAAAAAAAAGGGGTTAAAATGGGACAGGAAATTCGGAAGAAGAGGAACAGTTGCACCTCCGTTCTTGGCGCAGCCGGCCGCAGGAGGCCGCGGCATGCATGCCACGCCCAACCCGTGGCCAGCAGAAATTTTTGGTTGGGCGCGGCATGCAGGCAGCGGAAATTTTGTTGCCGCCATGCTGCCGCATGCTCGATAAGTGCGGCGCATGGCACTAAAATTTCTGAAATTGCCCGAGTAGTCCCTAAACTATCTGATTTCCTTCAAGTCAATCTATGAGATACGTTTTGAGACCTTTTGAGCCTCAAATCTGATTTCCTTTATAATATTAATCCCTATCTTAAATTAAAAAGATTTTTCCTTGCTTTGAACTTAATTTTATGTATTTCTATATGAGTTTATGTACCAAATTTAATATTAAACTTTGAAATTTTTGTCTCGGGTTATATAAAGTGGGGCCCGCTAATCCCCTGATAACCATAATATATATATGTATATATTTCTTTGAATTTTGTCATTAAGTATAACATTATTTAATGACATAAATGAAATCAAAAACAATATGAAAATGAACAAATGACCTATTTAAAGACTATAAGTTTTTCAAAGATACTAAATAGCTATTGTACTATAATTTGAATTAAATGTTAAATTTATGAACAGGAATAGCAACATGTATCAAGACGAGAGTACCAACCAAACTTTAGAAAGATTAACTCAACTCGTGAATCAACAAGCCCGCCAAATTGACCAATTACTCCAACAAAACTCGAAGAAGCTGAACGGTTTCGTCGCCTCATGCCTCCTATCTTTGAAGAAGCTAAAGATCCAATTGAAGCAGAAAATTGGATCAGAACGATGGAAAGGATGTTCATTTATGCCCATGTCTCTGATCGAGAAAAAGTAATTTGTGCAACATTTATGCTAAGGGGAAGCACAGGTTATTGGTGAGACACTCTAATAAGTATGGGGAAGCGGTAGAAATGACTTGGGAGGAATTTCACGAGAAATTCCGCACTAAATATTTTTCCACTACTGCTCGGAATCAGAAATTGAACGAGTTTTTCCATCTTAAACATAATCAAATGACGGTTGCAGAGTATACCCAGAAATTTGAGGAGCTGTCCCGATTTGTTTCTCATATGATTGGGACAACAGAGTTAAAAGTAAATCGATTTATTGAGGGACTGAAACCCGAACTGGCCATAGATGTGTTAATGTCAGGAATCCAAGGCTTGGGTTTTGCTTCTGTTATAGATTGGGCATTACTTGTAGAACAAGCGGAGTCAAAAATTCTTCGGGCTAGAGAAAGCCGAGCTCACTATACTCAAGGTGTAAATAACAATAAAAAATGGAGCCCGATGGGAAAGAATGAAAATAAAGGGAATAAAAGGGCCAAACTGAGGCGAAAAAAGGGAAAACTCAAGGAGAATCGTCAAGAATAGCTCCCCCACGGTGCTCAACTTGTAACAAGATACACCCTGGTCCGTGCCGAAAAGAACTGGGCCTTTGCTTTAGAAGCGGCAGGGAGGGGCATAAGATTAAAGACTGCACAATGAATTCAAAACCAAACAATCCTACAGGAAGAGTCTTTACCATGGTCCAACCAAATGCTACTACTAGCAATGACGTCATTACAGGTACGATCCATATTTATGGTAGACCTGTATATGCTTTATTTGATTCCGGCGCTACGCATTCATTCATTTCTTGCAATGTTGCTCAAGATGCAAGTTTGGAAATAGTTCCAATGCCATTATAAATGAATGTTAAACTGCCCTCCGGAGTGACTTATGTAGCAAGGGATGGGATACCTGATGCAAAATTCAAATAGGAGAAGATATATACCCGGTAGACTTAATCCTCTTTGATCTTGTAGATTTTGATGTAATCTTAGGGATAGATTGGTTATCCAAGCATGGGGTGACTATTGATTGTCAAGCCTGAACCCTGAAATTTTCTGAAAAGAACTCCATATATTTTTTAAAGCCTCTGAAAAGCACCCGAATAATAATCTCAGCCTTTCAAGCTTATAAACTCTTGAAACAAGGCCATTTAGGGTTTTGGGTTAGCTTACATCAAATTAAGGCTGAAAATTCCGTCTCACCTTCATCCTTGCCTGTAGTTCAAGAATATCTGGACATATTTCTAGATGAATTACCCGGATTACCCCCAGATCGTGAGGTCGAATTCGGTATTGAGGTATATCCTGGTACTGAACCAATCTCTAAAGCCCCATATCGTATGTCACCAACCGAATTAAAGGAACTCCAGACTCAATTAGATGAATTACTCAACAAGGGCTTTATTCGACCTAGCACATCCCCTTGGGGTGCACCCGTTCTCTTTGTAAAGAAGAATGATGGATCTATGTGGATGTGTATTGATTATAGGGGGTTAAATAAGGTTACAGTAAAGAACAAGTACCCTCTTCCACGCATTGATGATTTATTGGACCAACTTAGAGGGTCAGCAATCTTTTCAAAAATTGATTTGCGATCCGGGTATTATCAATTGAAAATAAAGGAAGAAGATATCCCCAAATCCGCCTTTAGCACAAGATATGGACATTTTGAATTTTTAGTCATGCCATTTGGTTTGACTAATGCTCCTGCGGCTTTTATGGAACTTATGAATCAGGTATTCAGGGAATATTTGGATAAATTTGTGATTGTATTTATCGATGATATACTGATTTATTCAAGGTCTCGAGAAGAACATGCCCAACATTTACACCTAGTGTTGTAGACTTTGCGAGAAAAACAATTGTATGCCAAGTTCTCAAAATGTGAATTTTGGACCGAGAAAGTAATTTTTCTTGGTCATGTCGTGGATAAAAGAGGAATTTCTGTTGATCCGAGTAAAGTTGAAGCTGTTATGAATTGGCCTCAGCCCACGACCCCTACAGAAGTGCGAAGCTGTGACATCCCAAATCTTACGGACCAAAAATCAAAGTGGAATAGTTAAGTCATGGTCAAGATTGAATTATTTAGGTCAAAGTCCAAGTCATCAAAGGATTTAAGAGAAAGAATTAAATATTAAAGGACTTATGGGTAAATATGATTATCAAGGACCAAGTTATAGCAAAGCAATTAGTTGAGGGACTTTGTGTGCAATTTCCTATATATATACATGATTGTCTTGCAAATGGGA
>CAVNYN010224942.1:0-54241 GCA_963692815.1 Nyctanthes arbor-tristis
CTCTTCCGATCTAATAATCATATGAAAAGAACAACTATATATATTTAATTGGAAGGAAGTGAATCTTAGGAAATTTAATGAAATAAAGAATTTGTAATGCCAAGTAAGTTTCATGTTTTAATTTAAGTAGAAATTGAGTTATATGTGTGAATTGTGACGTGGAATTTTTATATAATGTTACAGGAAATGATAAAGATTCAAACGAAATGAAACACAAAAAGATCTATGTTGCTACTTAGCCAGTGAGTGGAGCTTTTACTCTTCTTTTCTTTCTAAGTGAAATATGTCATGCCTGATTTCACATAAGTTAGCAATGTATTACGATGAGTATGCATGCCTATGAAATTTCAGAAAGTTGAGATTTTCTTTAGAAAAATTCATGTGAATGTTTATATGGAATGATGATTCATGATTTTAAAGAAATGTTTGAGTTGAAACATAATTTTTGATGCATGAAAACCCCTCAAAAGTGGTATCTTATGTCATGAATATGCCGCCGGGGCTAAGGGGCCTATGTGCTAGCTATAGTTCAAGCTGGTTGTTGTGCCGCCAGGAAAAAGGGGTCATAAGATACCTATGGCCCAAGCTAATGTCTACGCGCGTATGACTTGATATTATGATCATGAGATGTTGGATACTCTTTGGGGAAAATTTCTATGGTGATCTTGAAATGAAATGATTTTATGATATTTTCTAGTGAAATTAATCATGATTATTAAATCAATGATATTCATGATGTTTTCTAGTGACTTTTATGATTATCATCAAAAGAAATGAAGCCCATGATGTTTTCTAATGTCAAATGATTCTATCAATGTCGACGTTATGTTGAATCATATTTCAGATCATGAAAGTCCAGAATTGACTTGAACTTGTTATTCAAGATTTTGTAAAAATTATATTTCGACTTTCCAAACCATTAGATTACAAAACTCTATTCACTAGGCTAGTTAGCTCACATGTTTTCTAAATGACTTCTTTTCAGGTAGCAATTGGAGTTTGGCCAACACATTGCAGCCGAGCCTGCTATTCCAAAAATTTGAGCCACCACATAAAATTTATTATGGGGTCTGTTGTTATTTCGAATTTTAGGCTTTGATAAAGTTAACTTAGTAGTATGTATTGGCTGTTTCAGATGAATTATACTTGGTTTGGTATATCACTTCTTATATGAATTGTTGCTTGAAGTGAATGAGGAGTTATGGGCTTGATGTTGGCACTGACACATGTTGGTTTTTGCTAGTAAATTCAGGGGGGAGATATTATCAAATTTTTCTAAAGTTATTAGCATGTTCATGAGCCTTGACGGCGGATTCTAACTTATAGTTGGAATTTATTGTCGGCACGCGTCACACATCAGATAAATTAGAGGTACTAGGGGTGGGGCGTGTCATAACTTATTTCACTTCCTTAATTACTCACAACTTAATAAATTAACACATATATCAACACATAATTTTCCTTTGTGTCATGACCAATTTCTTTCCCATAATTTGATGTCTATTTAAATCCATAAATTAATTGGTATCAAACTACTAAATCTTTGAAGAACCTGTAATACCAAATTTCAAATAACACCTTATGTACCTTAATATCACACAAATTCCAAGATTCAATATATGCATATATGCTATCCATTTCTTGCAACCGTACTGCACCATGCTTCGACAAACAAATTATCATAATTTGATGGATTTAAAGCTTTACTGTCACTTTATTTGCAAAAAATCAGCCTTGTTATCCCTTTCTAAACCAATATTTATATCATAAATTTTCATAACTCCAATACTAACTTTATACATTTTGATTCCATACCCTCTAGAACAAACTAAACCAAATTGGGGCTCAACATGTATAACTTGTCTAAATCTTTAAATTAGCACAAATATTTAAAGCCCTAACATCTCAAACAAAGCCCATGCTTCAAGAATCTTGAATAGATAGTTAACCTCATAAAACCATCAGTTCCCTTTTAATATTACTCATATTTAATCCATATAGCAAAAAGCCCCAAATTAACACAATGTATAACAATCAAATCTTCCACTTACCTCTTAAAAATCAAGGCAAAGTCGAAGAACACAAGTAGATCCGGGTTTTGGCCCTGATCTCCCTCATTTTCCTCCTTTTTCCTTCTCTTTCCCTTTTTTCCTTCTTCTTTTTCTTCCTTCTTATTTCTCGGCAGAAATCTATGTGTGTTGTATATTTAGGAAAATTGCACGCAAAGTCCCTCAACTTTTTGCTTGCTAAAAGTTGGTCCTTGGCAGAATCTTACCTACCCATAAGTCCTTCAATATTTAATTCTTCCTTTTAAACTATTTGACAACTTAGATTTTGACACAAATAATTTAATTTTGACCTTGACTTTACTATTTTACCTTGATTCAAGTCGTAACAGCTAGCGTTGAAAAAGGTTCACACCAATCCCTCTTGACTTTGCATCCGCCTCTCCCTAACCACGTCCAACTGCTTGAGAAAAATAAAATAGCTCAATGTCAGTCTTGGCACCGAAATGCTACATTATAGATTGTTTGAAGAAAAGAGTCAACATATATTTTGTTTTCTTTCCGCCGCCTTTGAGAATAATCTAGTTTGATAGTCTCTTGCAATTGATTCCTTTGTACTTATTTTTAATAAGAAACAAAGACTCAAAATGATTATTCAACATAATAGGAAATCCAAACGATTGCGTAATGGATTTTTTTTTTTTTACTTACCAATTGCAATGATTTTTGTGTATGTGAATGTATACTGTATGCAATTTTATTCTTTCATAAGTTTTTTTTTTTTTTTGCTTTGAAATTTGTACACACATGTATGTATTTGTTACATGAGTCACTTTTGGACAAATTTATTTCGAAACACAGAGGAAAGATTGTGATTAATTTGCGATACCAATGAAAGGAGATGGGTGCAATCTTTCTTGCCATCGGCGATGACAACGTGAAGCAGTGGCCAGAGGAAAAGAGTAGGTAGGTTCTGATTGCTTTGGTCTTCAAAAGATCGGAAGCTGGACCCACAATTTTGGCTGATTAGGCCTTCCACGTAGAAAAATTGCCCTTTTTACTAACCGCACAGCATGATAAATAGACCACCGTTAAAGTGCAAATTTTATATATAAACCACAATTACTTTACCAATCTAACCATATATTTCAAAAGTAAAACAAAAGGAAAATTAAATAAACAAATCATACAGTACCACACTCCTTTTCCATTCATCGACAGTTCACATTCTACACATATGCATCCGGCCCAAACCTTGAATTGAGACTGCAAAAGCAAAATTGAACTACTCGCCGAAATAGCATAAGCTAGCATTATAGATGGAAGTGGCAGCGTGGCAAGCACGTTTCATTATAGGGCGGAGGGCTTTTTCTATCGCCCAATCTTCTAATTGAATAGCTGTTGGAGATCTATATGCCTTCGATCTTTAATTTTTGTTGCATACTGTGAATTATATGCTTTAAAGTTAAACTATAGAAGCTAATTGAAATACCACAAAAGAAAAACAAAACTGCAAAACATCAAATAGTATACATGATGAAAATTTTGATTAAAATATAAAGATAACAAGATTTTAGCGGTTGTTTGTGGAATGCAAATGAATATTTCAATTGCGTTTGCATTTTTCTCTTCCGTTGCATATAAACGTAAAAGGTGTTGGGGTTTTTAATTATAGTGTAGTAAGAAAATAATTAAGGGTTATTGTTTGTAGTGGACATAAAAGATAGATTACGTCTTTATTTTTAGTGTATTTAAGAAAATAGGTTTATATAAAAAAAAGGTTATTTAAGTTATTCACTGGCCTTTTTAGCAAATAAAATAAAGATTCAAATCTGTGGTGTAGAAAGTAAAAAAAGTGGTGTAAATATAACCATTCTTAATTAAAAAGTCATATAATTTAAAAAGTCACACTTAATGACGTGAGAAGCTCTTTGAAGTACCAGAATCTCAAGTGACTACAGAATGGGGACCTTGTATAAAAGCTCAAACAAGGGGTGTTGCTGATCATAGCGGAGAACGATGGTTACGAAAAGAAAGAGGTGCAAGAGATGATGACATATATGGAAAGAACAAAGAAGCAGTGGCATTGGAGGAAATTTTCTATACTCATATACCAAAAAATCAAGCACTTACGATTCAGGAGGGGAGGAGTGTCAATCAGGGATGTATCCTTATCAGATCACTTAATGAATTTGGCTAATGTGGAAAAAAGGTTAGTGGTTAGAAGGGGAAAAACACATATGGATTTGGACATTGATCAAGAAGTGGGCCAAGAGGATTTTGGACTAGAGTTGAATGAAGATCAAAAATGACGAAAGGGTGACAAAAATGAGACCAAAAAGGAGTTTATGGATATGGATAATATAAAAGAGATCAGCCTAGACTTGTCAAAAAATAGATCATCGGTAGGACCTAGTATCCAAGCCTACTGAAAGCAATCATATGCTTAAGTAGGAATGTCAGGGACCTAGCAACCCCCGAGCAGTTCTAGTTCTTCGCGAGCTTGTTAAATCTCACAAGTAGAATATTATTTTTCTTATTGAAAACTATTTCTACATCATCCAAAATTGAGGAAGTTAGAGTTCAGTTAGGTTTTGAGACAGCTTTTGCAGTGGATAGGCAGGGAAGAAGCAGAGTTTTGGTTGTTTTCTAGAGGAGGTAGAGTTATTGTACCCATAGTTATCAAAACTGGACCGGACCGGCCAGTTGGACTGGAAAACCGGTGACCCTGCCAAGTGTCTGGTCTGGTTAACAATTATTAACAATACGCAATCGAACCGAAATTGACCCGGCTGACCTGACGGGTTTAGCAAAGAATCGGTGACCCAAAAACTGATGAACCGTCCGGGTTATTGCATATCAAGGAAATTTAGAACTCAGTGGTCAATTAACATCTTTTAACATCTATTTTTCACCTAATACCAACTTTTCATCGTTGTTCTCTCGATACAGTCTCGCTATTCAACATTCACAGGCCAAAAATTCCAATTTAAGGTGAATTACAACTAAAGGATATTTATTGGTTTCATTTTCACTTGTGTGTAATGATATTTAATTATGAAATTATAGTAAAATTGACACTAATCACAATTATTCATGCTATATTTGTCAAAAATAATTCAACGAGTTGATCGGATTTGACCCGCCAGTTCAACCACTGAGTCACCAGTTGAACTAGTGAACCAATGACCCAAGTCCTAGGCCGGTTCAATGTCTGAGCCAGGTTGGACAACTATGATTGTACTAGTATAAGCAACTCACAGAATCATATTGGCTTAGAAGTTCAAGAAGAAAATAGGGAAAGTTGGTGCATGACTGGGTTCTATGGTATGCTAGAGAGGAGTAGAACAAAGTCTATGTCCATGCAAAAGATTGATCAACATGCATAGGACATGGAATTTCATTAGCAATCTCAGTTCTGCCTCAATGCTTCCATGGTGCATCATCAGTGATTTTAATGATATATTACAAGAAGAAGATAAGAATGGAAGAACTCCTTACCTTGCGCATTTGATTCGTGGCTTTTGGTAAACATCAATGACTATAGCCTTTATGATATGCCCATGATAGGTAATAAGTTTACTTGGGAAAGCAACAGAGGATTAGAAAATTGGATGGAGGAGAAATTAGCTAGAGTTCTTGTTTCAAATGCGTGGATTAATATTTTCCCCCGCACAATCAAATTGCAGTAATTTCTGATATTGCTGGATACTGAAGGTAAAGAACGAAATAGAAAACAATAGTGCTTTCATTTTGAAAATGTGTGGTTACAAGATTTAGATTATTAAGAGGTGGTTATGCAAGGTTTACAGCTAGGTAATCACATGAACCTTTTTCAGCAACTAGAAGGATGTAGCAAAATTTGGTAAAATGGGCAAGGAACATAGCAAGTAGATTTATAAGAAATAGATTGATGGGCCAAAATCAGAAATTAACTTGCTCCAAATGTGAGGTGACAACAGTGAAGTTCTTAAGGAGAAGAAGGTTGAGCTTGGAAATATTATGATATTGGAGGAAACATATTGGAAGCAGAAAGTAAAGGGCAAAAAATTTCTAGCTTGAAGAAGGGGATGCGAACACGAAGTTTTTCCATGCAGCGGCATCATACAAGAAAAGAAAGAACATGATTATTAAAATTCAAGATAATCGAGGACAGTGGCACGATGATATGGACGAAATGTGTAACGTTGTCAAGAATTATTTTCCAGACTTGTATAAGGAGCCTTGAATGGGTCCTAATTCAGTCTTGGAATGTGTGGAATAGAGGGTGAGACTTAAGGATAATAGTCGATTTCTTTCTTCTTTTACAAAAGAGGAATTTAGAATTGTGCTTTTTCAAATATATCCAGACAAGTCCCTGGGTCCTGATGGTGTCAACGCGGCTTTCGTCCAAAGTGTCTAGCCTTCTACTGGAAAGAACATTTTTTATGCTTGTGTTTCTTCATTGTCTAATTAGGCGTTTCCTAGCTCATTGAATGACACTCTTCTGACATTTATTATTAAGTGTGATAACCCCAGATCCATGAGGGACTTTAGTCTTAATTCATTATGTAATGTGCTTTACAAATTAATTTCAAAAGTTCTAGCCAACAGATTAAATTACCTACTGCCTGACATCATTTCCATCTCTTAGTCTGCCTCTGTTCCATGGTGTGCTATATCACAGATAATATTCCTGTAGCTTTTGAGGTTATTCATTATTTAAAGAGGAAGGTTAAAAGGAAGAGGGGAAATGTTGCTCTAAGGATTGACATTAGTAAAGCATATGATCATGCAAGTTGGGATTTTCTCAAAGATATTATGTTGAAGCTGGGTTTCCACAACGATTGGGTAGAGCTTATTATGTTGTGCGTTACTACAGTGTCTTGCAAGGTTGCTTTCAATGGTCAAGATGTTGGTCCTATTCAGCCGAGAAGGGGATTAAGACAAGGGGATCCGTTGTCCCCATATTTATTCATTTTATGTGTGGAAGGTCTTTCTATTTTCATTTGAAAGGCTGAAGCAAGAGGACATATCCATGGCTGTCGAATTGCGTAGAGGGTGCCTAGCATAACTCACCTTTTTTTTGCCGACGATAGTTTTTTATTCTTTAGACCCACAAGCACGGAGTGTAGTAACATGAAAAGCAATTTTGAATGATGAGTAAGTCTAGGAAGGCCATACACAACCTGAAGAGGTTGGACTTTAATATGGAAAGATTAAAGTAACAATCTAAGAAGACTATTTTTACACAACCCAAAGAAGTTGGCCTTTAATCTAAAAAGATTAGTGTAACAATCTAAGAAGACCGTGCTAATAATGTGTTATAAATAAGAAAGGAAAGATAAGAGAAATAGATAAAAGTTAGAGAGAAAACTCATGAATTATATATCATTATAAGAACCATAGCAACGTATTTATAGTTTCAAATATAGGGTTTTGGGGGTATAATAGTCATTCGCTAAATACAATAATTATTTACAACAGTTTTAAAATATTTCATAACTCAATTATATAATAAAATGGAAATTTGAAAATTTTGAATGAAAATAATTTCAAATGAAACTGTAATTAGTATATGCAAAATTTTAGTTAAAACTTCAAATACTTCACAAAACATAGAATTACATATATTTCCGTGTAGAAAAATTGTAATATAGTTCATTTAATCAAAACATATAAAAACATGTAAATATATTTATATATATCATCAAGAATTCATAGTGATCATACTGAGACCTGAAAGCAGTCTTTGGTACATCAACCTCTCTGATTTTAAGTTGATGATACCCAGAACGCAAATCAATATTTAAAAAGACTGAAGCACCTCGAAGCTGATCAAATAGGTCATCGATTCTAGGCTAGGGATATTTATTTCGCATTGTCACCTTATTCAACTGTCTATAATTGATTTATAATCTGATCGTGCCATCTTTCTTCTTCACAAACAAGACTAGCACTCCCCAAGGAGACGTACAAGGTCTAATGAGACCCTTATGCACCAAGTCCTGTAACTAAACTTTCAACTCCTTCAATTCCATTGGAACCATTTGGTATGGTACCTGAGATATAGGTTATATCCCTGGAATCAAATCAATGGTAAACTCTACCTACCTGTCAGGTAGTAATCCAGGAAGATCATCGGGAAAAACCTCAGGAAAACCCTATAGAACCAGGACATATGTTCGCTTAGTAAACTTGGTACCAATTACATGAGCCAAATATGCTTCACCCCCCTTTTTGAAGCAATCTCCCAGCATCAAAGGCAGATATCACACAAGATGGTAGAATTCTGCATTCCTCAGCAAAGGAAATTTTAGGCTCCCCAGCTTTTCTAAATACAACTTCCTTGCGAAAACAATCAACTGTAGCATGATTCGCAGTTAAGAAATCCATGCCTAAGATGATATGAAAATCATGTATACCCAATGGTATCAAATTTGCTTTCAACACATGATTTCCAACGCTAACCCCTTAGTCTCTATAGATACTATCTACTAGAAGTGATACACCCACTGGAATAGCCACTACGAACTTACTATCTAGAGGCTCTAACAGATGATCAGCATGAATAGCAAATATATGCGAAATAAAAGAATGAGTGGCACCAGAATCAATCAAAGTATGGGCACATTTATCAAAGACAGATAACTTACCCATAATCATCTCTGCTGACTCCTGAGCCTCCTACTGAGTCATGGCATACATGTTAACCTAAGTCTAAGTACACCGTAACTGGCTCTTCGATCTGGTACCGCTGTTCCCAACCATCTGAGATTTCCTGGTACTTATTGCCTCGAAATTCCCTAACGCTACACCCCTCTAACTCTATCTGGTACTCCCATTGGCAATAGCTGGCTGAGGGGGAATCGAACGAGAGGCACTGTTCTCCTGTAGTAGAATAGGACACTATTTTCTTATTTGTCCTGGCTGTTTGCATCAATAACACACATCAACTACCTTAAGGCACTCTCTAGTATGGAACTTCCCAAAAGTCTAACATTCAAGGTACATCTCAACACAAGAGCTGATATTCTGCAATGATAGGGGCTCTTTACAGAGAATAATGAGTATATGGTCTTTAGCTCACTAGCTGCTGTACAAAATGCTGACTGCGGTTGTGCCCTAAACTCTTACCAGACCAAGGACTTCGAGACCGGGATTTGAAATTGCTGGTTTGATTAACATTGTCCAGAAACTTTGCCGATTGTTCTTCGACGACCACTGGGAGCTACCTGCCTAACTAGAACTACTCTGATGCCTCATATTCTCCCCTCTGATGTTCCCATTAGTCATATATTTTTCGCCTCTTGCGGCAGCTTCAACAAGTACCACTAGATTTTCATGGCCAAAAGAGGTGACATTAGCGGCAATATCTCCTTGCAGACCCTTCTCGAACTTGCGACACATATCGCTCTCTTTTGGTACCAAGTTCTTAGCATATTTCAACAATTCCATGAATTTTTTATGATAAGGTTAATTTCACAAAAGGTCCCCAACCCTTGTGTCAAGAATCGATCTTGTCCCCAACCTTTTTTAAGAATCTCCTGGGCCCCCACCTTTCATAAATACTCATAAAAGGTCTTTTTTTCACTATTCACTCAACTTTTCATAGAAAATGATGATTGTACCCTTTATCCTCTTAATTTAAAAAAATATTTAAAAATAATAAAAAATTTAAAAAACCCCACGCCATCCTTCCCAAGAGGGCCGTCGGAAATGGCTACCGGAGCCATTTCCGATTGCCAAAAAGTTGCTAGAAACGGCGGCAAACTGCTACCGTTTCTGGTAGCAGATATGGAAAGTGGATCTCCCCATTTTGCTGCCCCTTTCGTGCAGCAAAATGGGGGCTGCCAGAATGGCAACAAAATGCTTCCATTTCTGGCAGTAAAAATACTGCTAGAAATGGCAGTGCTACCATTTTAGCAGCTAAAATGGTAGGTGGATCCCCCTATTTTGCCCCCCATTTTGGGCAACAAAATGGGGGGATCCACCTCCCATTTTAGCTGCCAGAATGGCAGCAAAATGCTGCCATTTCCTACAGTATTTTGCTACCAGAAATAGCGCTGTTTTGCTGCCATTCAGGCAGCCAAATGGGGGTGGATCCTCCCATTTTGCCCTCCATTTTGGGCAACAAAATAGCTGGATCAACCCCCTATATCTGCTGCCAAAAATGGTAGCAGTTTGCTGCCATTTTCAGCAGCTTTTTGGCCGTCGAAAATGGCTCCAGCAGCCCTTTTGGGAAGAGAGGGGTGGGGTGGGGAGTGGTGGCTGTTTTGTTTTTTATAATTTTTTTATTATTTTTAATAGTTTCAAATGTTTTTTTTAAATTAAAAGGCTAAAGGGTATAATCGTTATTTTCTATGAAAGGTTGAGTGAATAGTGAAAAAGGGCCTTTGGTGAGTATTTATGAAAGATTGGCGATCCAGGAGATTCTTAAAAATGGTTGGCGATGAAATCGATTCTTGACCCAAAGGTTGGGGACCTTTGTGAAATTAACCCTTTATGATATTGTGCCACCGTCATAGATCCTTGAACTAGCTTCAAGAACTCCGACTGTTTCTCACTCCTGAATGAGCTGGGATATAAAGCCATGTCAAAACCAGATTTGAGGACCTTCCATGTAATAGCACTGGGATCTGGCTGTCTATCACGAAAAGAGTCCTACTGGTCAGCAGCAGAGCCTTTAAGTAGAAAGGCGGCGAGACAGAACTTCCTATCTTTCGGGCACTCCATGACTTCAAAAATGCTCTTAATACTTTTTAGCCAAGCATCAGCGTCAGCTGGATCAGCTGTATCAGCAAAGTACTCTGCCCATAACTTTCTAGCCCTCTCAATGCTAGCATTATGCCCATGACTCAGCAATAGGTAGCCAAGGCGGAGGCCAACTGTGCTATCAAGGTCACATTAGGAGGAGCATTGCCTTGACCCAAACCATGAACAGATTCTTCTGCCACACTCTTCTGTCTAATGCCTTCACTAGAAGCATGTCGAGCTTGAGCTATTGCTGGCTTTCTAGGTTTACCACGAGGAGACATAATGATCTATAAAATGATATGAATTTATGAGAAATGTGTCATGCAATGTTAAACGAGTTGATAAAATCATATAATGCAATTTTAAGACTCTAGGATCGTTTGCTTTGATACCACTTGACACGCCCCGCCCTAAGCCATCCCACTAGACCTGACACGTGGCTTGCGCCGACGATGGATACCAGCTTGATAGGGACCCACTGTCAAAGCAAACTGAAGCCTCGACTTCGAACGATGCAAACTCTTGGACTAAAATAATTTTATAAAAATTTTGACAGAATTTCCCCTGTAAAATAGACTTATCCAACTACGACAATTCAAAAATCCATAACCAAATCATACATATTGATTCCCAACACCATCCATCCATTAAAACTCTGAAGAAATATAAAATGTTTTACAATTCACCTGACATCAAAATCAATTAAATCATTTGCAATACTCAATGTTTTCGACTAGCATGAGAATTAAAATATGAAATATGCCAATGTGTCATGAAATGACAAGATGCACTATGTCATACAATTCAAAATGTGGTAGCAAAATCTGATGATGCAGGCAAATCCTAAAGAAAAAAGTTAGAAAATATATGAGCTTGTAACTCAGTGAGTGGATAAGTTCGCAAATACACATATATAGCTTTCCGTATTATTTAATTTTTCTAAAATTTTTGCTAAACTTTGTAATATATAAATATAACTAAATTTGTTTGAAAATCTTCCAGTTAACTTGCAAATGAAATATTGAATCATGAAAATGCTGAGCATACTATGAATAGAATCTGAAACTTGAACTATATCATATAATTTCTCAACATATTGTAAACTGACTTATAAAAGCTGGAATTTAGATAATTACTTATAACTAGAAAATTCACACCAAAAGCATCGCTAAGCAGTAACACACATATACAGACTAATCTCGATGTATAAGGTATACTACTAGAACTGAGTGATACTGATAACTGAATAACTAGTCATATGCGTGCAGAGCAAACCCAAAGGAAAATATCACCCTACACACCCAAAGCCTATGTGTGCATGACGAAGGGTTGCAAAGACCTGCATATAGCTAGTCTAACATCGTGGAACGAATCACACTAGTACAGAGCGGGTAGCATCACTAAAGCTAGTCTAACACCGTGAAACGAATCACACGATGCAAAGCGGGTAACATCACTGAAGCTAGTCTAACACCATGGAACGGATCACAGGATGCAGAGCGCCTAAATATCGCATAGGTAATTTGTAGGTTTTGAAAATAATTCTTACACTATGCTTTTCTCAAGAATCTTATAACATGATATAATGTGGTTTTATGGAAATTCTTAACGTAATAAGACAACTATTTCCTTTCTGAAATCACATTCTAAACATAACAGCATGCTTGAACATTTTATGAGTTTCATATATTACCATAATAACAAATAAATCATGCTTGGCTTTTAGATAGTAAAACATTTAATATGCTATAATGAAAACATGCTTAATCTTTGGAAAATATTTTTCCACTCATATTATTATAGCTACAAACTAGTTCGGTTGATAAGCTTTTCCAATCTCCTCGTCATCGCCTGAAATAACGAGAATGCCCAATTACTTAAATACCTCCATAATTCCTTCGAGTACGCGATAACACAACATTTCACAAAATCACAACATTCAAACTTATTTCCAATGTCCCACTGCTACCCATTGTTAAATATCACTTTTATTCTTAAATCACTTCTCAACCATATTTTCACCGTAGTCTCCAACAACTACTCCCATGCATGTTTAATAAGAATCTACTAAATAAAATTTCCAACTCATTATTTACTCATTTTTCAATCACTATTTTACCGTAAATCACCTTTACCAGGTACAATCCACAAAATCCTCAATTTCACATCCTAGGGTTCATGAAAGTCTCCTAATAATTTGCAATTGAGGTTGCTAAGTTAAAACTCATCCTTCCTGTGGAATAAGGAACAATTATTAAGCCTCAAAGCATGAAATTAAACCATAAAATCAACACCCAATTCAAAATACATAAACCCTAAAAATCACCTCTTGGCTTACCTCTATGAATTTGTGGAGGAAAATCACGAACCCATATGCTAGACAATACCAACCAAGTGCAAAACCCACAAATTCTTCCTTTTTCTCCTTCTTTTTCTTATCTTTCCATTTTTTTCTCCTCTCTCCCTTGCTCTCGGCCGAACCAGCATGAATGAGTATGTGTTTTTGGTGTTGTGTGTGCATTTTGATCAAAATGCAAGACTTTCTTTGTTTTAAAGGGAAATTTGCACACAAGGCCCTCAACTTTGGTAAGTCATACAAGTTGGTCTTAAAATTCTAATAATTTTCATACAAGCCCTTTAAAAATTTATTTACCCACTTTAACACTTTGACGCCTTGAACTTTGACCCAAAATTTTTTACTTTGACCGGGCTTGTAGTAGAAAATAGTTTTCGGAAAGTTTGGGTCGTAACACTAAGTTTGACATTTTCTATCTTGTTTTGCAATATTGTGTCTTGAACCATTCTAAACTATTTTATTGGATTGTGTTCATCTGACAAATTTTTTAAACCATGTACTATTTGCTCATGTAACCTACTGTTAGTAGGATCCTCTTTGGAATTAAAAAAAATAATTACAAAGAAAAATTACACATCCTAAATTACATGTAAAAACATTAAATGACTAACGCATACCCGAGTATAGAAAACCTATTTTATACTTCATGTTCAGTATCAAATACAGACAACTTGAGAAATTGTGGTGATCATCCTTCAGCCGGCAACAAACTTCCAATGAGATGATTATTTTCCCCAAGTAATCTAAACACTAGAGGAGCACCACCATGATTAATTTTCTTATCAATGTCTCTCCCCCCCCCCTCCTGGGGGCCATAGAAGTAAATGTAAACATTGTTTTATACATCCAAATATTATCCTTGAAATGTTTACTCCTTGTATCAGTTTCAAATAATAAATCTTTAAACATCTGAAGGGAAGAGGGTCTGGCGTTGGAGTAAGATGCACTTTGCCTTGCATACAAGCATATTGAAAACTTAGAAAATCATCAAGTATTATAATGCTTATCCATTCGCTCACTAAACCAAAACAACGCTTTATGATACTAACTCCTATGAGAAGGATCTCCAAGATCTACATATTTTGTCCATTGAATCGGTAAACACTCATTTAGGTCAATGTTACTTAAAAACAACAACAAATAAATACTGTAAGCTAATTTGACTTAAATGAGATAATAATGCAGGTTGACTCAAATTCAAATGGGGTACAGTCGTCACATCATTTTATATTAAACAATGTAATGAACATGACTTTGATATTTTAAACTTAGATACTTTAATGCTTCACTAAGTACTAAATAACTTTCAGAATCTTATCAAAGAAACTATAACCATATGTAAATAGTGAACTATATAATAATGTGTTATTTATATAAAACCAAAATGATATAATTAAAAAAATTGTTTCCAATACAAAATTATCAATATATTTGTTAAATATACATTCTTTAGATAAAGTTTGAAATTTGCATATAATAATACAATTACAATTATGGAAATATGCAATTATAATTTTAAAAAAATTGAACTAAGAAGTTTTTTCTATAAACTAGAAAAGAATAGAAAAATAAAGAGAAAAGTTGGAAAGAAAACTCATCAATTGTATATCATTATGAAATCCAGAGCAAGCTATTTATAGATACAAGTTTAGGGTTTTAAGGGTTCAATAGTCATTCACTAAATATAATAATTATTTGCAATACTCCCCCTTGAATGACTATTCTATACAACAATTGTTTCTCAGAAAAACCATGTTTGGGAAAAATCTAGTGGAAAAAATATACCAAACTAACGAGGAAAAATACAATTAGTTCTAATCAATTTTGGAGTGTCGAAGTGGTGCATCGTTAAAACCTTGCCAGAAAAACCGAGTGGAACAAAAACTAAACAAAGGAAAAATAGTGTAGCTACTCCCCCTAACTTCAGCCAACAATAGTTCTCATGGTTAGCTTTCCATATCTCTCCAAAATCTTCAATACTTCGAAATATATTCTGCTTCAGTCAGTATCAACTCCTCAAGAGTTTTATATTGAGGGTCAGTATCATATATGTTGCATATATTTATTACACCAAGAATATGCCACATTAAAACCTTACAAAGAAAAAACCCTATAGGAAAAAAATCCAAATGAAGGAGAAAGAGTACATTATGCATTGGATAAGTCATTGATGTTGCCTCATTAAAAACCTTTCTAGGAAAACCCACTAGAAGAAAACCTTAGTTAAGAAAAAAGAGTACAATGCGTATCTCACTCATATTAACTAGCTATGTATACAAAAGCTTTTAGCTCTTTATATGCTACATTCAACCATAAAAAATCCTATTGAGATTTTATTACATTAATGATATATTTTTGTATATTGTCAGTCGAATGAAACTTCAAGTTTCAATAACATGCACCACATATTTAATACTCTTTTAGCGTAAACATCGTTTGTTATATATTGACTTTGTAACATTCTACAGGATTGTCTTTCTATTTTAGGCAATAATTAATGTCAATAATTTTGATGAACTTTGATTTATCATCCTCGTGGTCTATTGAGCTCATAAGCATGTGTAGTCGACTGTTATTTCTTGTCAATTCCATTTGATATCAATATAGACATAACTTATCGAGATCTCTTTATTCTAATAACTTCAAGTACCTAAGCTTTTTAAGTGCTTTTTAATTAGTTATGTCTGTATACTCTTTTAGAGTATATACGCCTCTTTAATTGCTTTTTAATTAGTTATGTATGTATAATCTTCTGAAGTAGATATGTCTCCATGAAACCATCACAAATATATGCTCCATATTCTTTTCATGAATGTTTATTTTGGAATCGACCACATCATGCTTCAAACATGCCATTAATACTTTAAATCCTCTTATAAGATTTTATATCGATCCAATTTGGAGCATTTAACTTGGTATATACTCCCTCCGTCTCAAAAAGATATTCCTCATTTCCTTTTTTATCCATCCCAAATTATATTCCCCTTTCGTAAGTTAATTTTTTAGTTTTCTAATATATCTTCATTTATAGTGCCCAACAATTAACAACAAAGAACAACTAAAGTGAAAATATTAAATAAATCCAATGATATATCAGGAAATATGTTGTTAAATTATACTTTCTAATAACGTTAAATGATGTTTTCTTAATCCATATGAAAAATGAGAGGGGAATATCTTTATCAGACGGACATAGTATATTGGTAGCTATTCAGTCAGCAATCTAAAATGCATACTATTGCAAACTTCAAGTTTGCATTATATGTTCAAGGATTACAATTGAGTATTTCATTTATTTGTTATCAACTATCATTTCCTCTGACTAAGAAGACTTTTCAATTTAAGAAATAGTTAGAAAAACATGATACAATATATCATCCTTCATAGATGAAGCATACAAATAGGGATTCAAATCCAATTTGTATTCTTTGTATTATAATAATATTCATCTTGGCTTTTGTAGTAGGGTGACTATAAATATCGCACTTATTAATATTCGATGGAGGCTTTTGACTATAAGCCAAATATAAGAAATGTCATATACTCTACTGGCATGTTATATAAGAATACTACTGCAAGTGAAATATTAATATCACTTAAGTAGAAATTATTGTTCTCAATTAATGGTGTGGCAAATAATTTGGTGTATATAAAAATATTATTTTGCAAACCATAGGCAATTAATATCACAACCAATATATGAATAATTAATGACTTTTGAGATAAAATTTACTAGCGAGAGATACATATATATTTATTTTGATACCTCGGAGTTTTGCTCATAAATCAATCAATTGAGCAACTATCCTAGCAAACTTCTAGTTATGAGTTTGACATGCGATCTCAAGTAGATCTAAATTCATAAAATATCTAAAAGGTCTATATGGAAGATGAGTGAGCCCACATAGTTCACTCTAAACATTTTCCCGATATATTTGGACCCCAGTTCCAAATAGCTATTGATTATTAGTAATCAAATTGCCTAAAAATTTACTGCACATGAGAATTCTTTTAAGTGGAAGAATCTTCCAATTCTTCATATGATTCCCAATATAATAAAAGGGATGGTGTAATCGATTATGCCAAATAATAAAATTTCTATAATATTGAACTTCTGGTCCAATATAATAAGCAATTCTGCATTCGAAGAGTACAACCAAAAACGTTTTAAGCAAGAGGCATCATATAACCAAAGATACGCTGCAAGGGACAATACTGGTTATAGGTTGTTGGCTTTATATGAACCACTACGGCATGTAATATTGCATGATTACAAACAGAAGTTGAGAGTTTTGTCGTCATAGGCAACGGTCTAGTAATTAATTGTAGACATCTAATAAACCGATTTGCTAACCCATTTTGAGCATGGGCATGAGCAACTAAATGTTTAACGTCAATTCTAATTGCCATGCAATAATTGTTGAACGCTTGAGAAAAACTCACCATCATTATCAACGCAAACTTTCATGATTCTAGGAATTAGGCATTTTAGTTTTATTTTACGAACAATTGACCGTCAAGTAGAAGAACTAGTCAATACTGCAATGTAATAAAATGGTCAACAAGGTGGGTATATCTGCTCATATACATCTCCATGTATTCTTTCCAAGAAAATTGGAGATTCGATATTAACCTTAAACTAACTTGCTCTGTGTACAAGCAACACATGGGAAATCATTTACCAAAAAAATCTTCTAGTTCTGTAGATTGTTCCCATATGAATTATCTAAAGCATCATTATGTATGCTGAAATTTGTTATACTAATGTATAAAGCTCTTTCTGTCAACGAACTTCAGGTTTGTGACATGGTTTATCCCAATTGCATTTATAAATGTATAATACATTCCAGATGGTAGTGTCGAGAATTTTCCCTCTATCTGCTTTTAGTCAGATGCAAAGGAATTTATGCAAAAATATTATTATTATCTTTTTGCATGGTAGTATCCATTGGGTATCTTTGAAAATCTTCAAATTTCTCTTGAATTTTCTAAAATAAAGTGCATCGTCATTACACAACTTAGTATTATTTGTCAAAATAATAGCTATCCTGGAGCTTTTGATGATTTGATGCACCAGATATAGTATTAACTTTATTTTTAGTTGATGTTAATTCATCAAGTACTTTTTATCTTAAAGAATGGTATGAGTAGCTACACTATCAATTAGAACAATTTCTTATGATTAATCACCAAAGAAGTTAATTCTCTTTTGAGTTGGCAAATAAGTCGAAAACATTAATGTGTGTGTCATAGCAACTCGATCTGTCATAATCAAGGAAGTTATTCTCGACTTTCCTTTTCCCTCGATTGACTATTTGTAGACATCCACGAGTTATTTTATCGTACCACATGTACTGCTCAATGCCATTTCATGCCCCATCTAAATAATATTCTTTATACACCTTTTTAGATGAGCTATTAGATCCACTAGATGCTTATACACCTACTATTAGAGTTTTGTCCATGAGTTTTTCGACATCTACACCCATATTCACAATGAGATGTCACGTTTGCTTCAGGCAATGCAGTAAAACCAGTAGGGCATAACTCGTGATTTTTCATAAATAACTCATTTTTTGTTCAGTCACTAGCAAGCAAGATATGAGTTTTGAGTACTTATTGAAATTGTGCTCTTGATATTGTTACTAAGGAGCATATTTGAGGCGTAAAAGGTGGAGAGTGTCTTTCGCAACATATTTTCATTAGTTATTTTTCCCCATAATGTTTCAGTTTAGAACTTATTTTGAACAACTCAGAATTATACTCGCTCACGGTTTTTAACTCCTATAATTGCATATGCATCCATTTATTATGAGTGTTAGAGAGGACATGGTCCTTTATAGGCCAACCTTCTCTTTCAAACTTTTCCATGGATCATGTGGATTTTTACTGGTAAAGTACTCAACTTTCAAGTTATTGTGGAGATGATAAAGAAGGAAACTATGTGCTTTTGCACAATCCTTAGATCTGTGCTCCCTTCTTTTATTGTCTTCCCAGATTTTTTAAGATCAACTAAGCATCGTTATTAATGGCCGACGAGAAATATTTATTTGCCGATATGGTAGATGCAAACAAACCTCAGTTTAGTGATATGGTCATTTGTTTAACTTTACAATATGTAAAGTCATAGATTCAATGTCAATAGTACATGAATATTTATTCTCTCCTTCAAAGATGAGTATTATTTCGCATATCACCGATATTCATAGCCATCTGGACATATGCTACTTCAGGAGATCAATATATCAATCAATTTTCTTCAGGAATATTGAATTATTAAAATTGCTATTCTGGAGCATGTTACATTCTTTAGAATATTAAAATTTGTTATGCTACTTCGGGAGCAATAACTAATTTGATCTAAATAAAGTAATTAATTAAAAGTAAATAATACAAAAACAAATAAATAATAGACATAACGAATAGTAAAAAGACGTAGTTGCTTTATAATGAGCAATACGAAATATTTTTCAAGAATATTTGCTTATACTGTTTTCCTTCAAGAAAATACATATCCAAATCTCATATATTGTACTATTTAGAAGCACACTACATTCAATAAGAATATGATGAGATCATGTTTTTGTTCTTTAAGAATCACAACGTATTAATCTTTATAATCTTCTAGACCATCAAGAATTAGCGAATCCTATTTCTTTAGGTATCACGACATATAATGTCTTATATTGCATCAGTCACGACAAATCACATGTCTTTTGAAATTTGAGGTATAAATTGTGATTCTTAATCAACCACAAAAGATAATATCTATATTGCAATAATCTTTAGGATTATGTATGCCAAGGTTCTTTCGGAGGCAATCATATTCTTTAAAGAGTATAAGACTTAATAGTGATTTTTCAAAAACCACAACGTAATAATCTAAATTTGCACCATCGTTGAGTGGATAATCAATGTTGATTGTCAAATTCAAACACCGACACTTGATGAATGCATCTAAAGAAGAATATAAATATATATGTTAAGCAGAATCAAGATGCATGAGACTAATAACATATATAAGTGATTGATTGCACTCGAAAAAATTTAAAAACCAATCGTATAGCTTGCAGCAGAAGCAATTGAATGATGTTTTTTATGAATATAAAATTCTTCTTTGCAATCAAGTTATGATAGAAACATATTGGATAATAATTCTTCCGAATGGACTGGCAGAGTCATTTATCAAATGCTTACAGATAATTGCTAGGCCATTACTTATGAAAAATGAAATCACAAGCTTCTACTTGGGGACATGCAGCATTACATGCTACATCATTGAGTCGTTTAAGGACAACTGCTAATCATGAATATTCGCCTTTACAGATAGTATTCGGTCGAAAACATGATGTTTCTCACCTAAGAGTATTCGGTTGTGCTGTCCAAGTTCCAATCCCACCTCCACAACGCACTAAGATGGGCCCCCAATGAAGATTGGAGACTTATGTTGGTTTTGATTCACCAACAATTATTAAGTACCTTGAACCATTGACATGTGATCTATTTACTGCACTTTTTGCAGATTATCATTTTGATTAAATGACTTTTCCCACTTTAGGAGGGACAAAAGTACATTATGAACTACAAAATAAAATTTCTTGGAATGAATCCACCTTATCTCACTTTGATTCCCGAAGTAATCAATGTGAGCAAGAAGTTGAAAATATCTTTCATTTGCAAAGAGTTGTAAATCAAATACCTGATATGTTGGTGGATAAAAAGAAAGTGATAAAATCACATATACCGGCACAGAATACTCTAGGAAAAAATGATATTACTATAGAAGAATATGCTATAGCAAGTGAATCAAAAGTACGTCAGAAACGTGGTTGATCAATTAGTGTAAAAGATTCTAGGCCTCGAAAAAGAAAAGTACAAGAGAACAGTCAACTACAAATTCAAGAGGAACATAAA
Source organism: Nyctanthes arbor-tristis (assembly GCA_963692815.1). NCBI lineage: Eukaryota > Viridiplantae > Streptophyta > Magnoliopsida > Lamiales > Oleaceae > Nyctanthes > Nyctanthes arbor-tristis. The sequence continues at coordinate 21,013 of CAVNYN010224942.1, forward strand.
GTGATTGATCAATCAAAAGAATATTCGATTCGTACAGAATCACCAAATAAGGAGATCTTAGCAAACTATGTGTTACCTCACAGAATATATGAAAGAAGCAATATTGTGATAGAGAATATTTTTGCCTATAATATGGCTTTTGATATCATGCAAGATAATGAGAATCCAGAACCATAGTCTATTAAAACTGTCAGCAAAGAGATGATTTGCCAAATGGAAAGAAGCCATACAGGTGGCATTAAATGTAACGCCCCGAATTCTAAGCACACGAGACGCTACTAAACTTCTTTACCTTTCTTCATTAAAAGCGGAAAGTTGATATTTGTATAAAATAAGTGCGGAAATTTTTTTTGTTTCTTCGTTTAAAATAAACAACATAATATAAAGATTACATAAATATTTTCCAAAGTAACTATTGTCAAAATATTCAACTTTGAAAAATAGCAACAGTGTCTGTAAAAATAAACAAAGACATCAACTAATAAACGTTTATTTATTTTCCTTTTTCTCAGTTTCCATCCCCGGTCGAGTCACTGCTAGCTCCAAGACCTGAAATGTTTTGAAATAAAGGATGAATGTTTCGAAAAAACACTCAACAGATTCCCGCGTACAAACCTTTTTAAACGTGCATTACATATTAAGTAATTAACACATGAACATATGCAAATTATATCTATGGGCTTGTCTTAATACAAGCAAATTATCTATGTCTTTGGGTTTCGGATTTTCATAAATCACATACAGCACACGCATAACACATAATATGTAATTGCATTATACTTTTCATAAATGTGCGCATATAACTTTGAAAATAACTTTGAATAGGAAAACTACTTGAATTTCGCTTTCCGCTTTGAGTCTGAGCTAATGGGTGGTCAGTTACGCGTCAAGTTATGCTCCTCTTCTAGCAATTAAACAATTTAAATGTTAGAAATTTGAAAATATTTTAAATCCAATAAAGTATGAACTGAAAAGATAAATTTTGAAAGTTTTAGCTCAAAATATAAACTTTTAAATCCTTAGGGACTGAAATGAATAACTCTGAAATTTTGATGACTGAAATAGAGTTTTTCAAAAATGTGAGGACTCAAATAGATAAAACAAAAACTTTAAGGATCTAAATAGAGTTTCTCAAAAGATTGGAGACTGATGTAAGAACAAAACTTTTAAGTCAACTTAAACACTAATAGAACCATAGTGACTGCAATCACGCAGAATAAAACTTAAGCACTAACTAAAGGCTTGGAATTGAGTTGAGGGCTAAAATGCTAAGGATTCAAACTTGGGGCCTAGAGTGTGATTAAGATCAATTAGAATCCCTGATTTCTTATTTGCTTCTGCCCAAGTCGGTTGAAACAGAGAGCAGAGCAGTGGATGATGGCACGGTGGTTTGGGTGTTTTGCAATTTCCGGCCAAGGTCCACGCAATGGAGCGCGCGAGGGAGGTTAGTTCAAGCGACAGAGAGAGACAATGGGGTGCGAATTCGAGGCTTTAGTTTCGAGGACTTCACAAAGGGGGGTCCGATTTTGGGTTTGGTGGGTAGAAGAGGTCGCTAGTTCGCGAGTGCAGTTTGAGCTCAAAGCTTTGGTCGCGATTTGAGTAATGGCCAAGGTGAGTCACGGCTTTGGATTTGAGAAGAAACAGCGGGCTTGACGACAAGGAGTTGAAGGCTTGGCTCGCGGTTTCAGGGAAGTAAAAGTGCGGTTCTTGGCTTTGATTTCTGGGTTCTTGTTTGTGAAACTTGCGGTTGAATGAAGGGGTGGCTGTCGTGCAGGGTACGGTGGTAATGGGCTTGCAATGGTGGTCGATGGCTGAACTGGACTAGGTAGTGGAGGCTGTTTGGTCGAAGGGGAAATGGTGATGTTTGGTGATCGGAATCAGTTCAATTCAGAAAGGCGGATAATGGCGGCAGTGGTTGTGTGGGCGTGTGAATGTTAGCTTGAATTTTTTTTTTTTTTTTTTTTTTTTTTTGAAAATGTATACCCTTCTATAACTGTAAAGAAGGCTTGGAATTTATAACTCCTCACTGGGTGTTTGTAAATTCTACAGGCTGAATTGTGGTCGTAGGCAGTGAGTGAATTGTATATTTTGCTGAGTTTGCTTGCTAGAATTGTTTGTGTTGCTTGCTTTAGATTATATGTACTGGGTGCAGCTGGTCATTTATAAGGGAAGAGTCTGAGAAACGTGGGAAGATTGAGGGAATCTGATGAGATAGTTTATTGTAGAAAAACCAGAGGAATGAAATATTTTTCAGTTGCCAGCAACCGTAATAGATTACAGAAAAATCTTGGACTTCAATATAAGTCTAAGTGGGTTGAAATGGTATAAAACTTGTTAGGCTTGGCTCAAATCGAAATGGGCTTTAATTTGGGCTCAAGGTTTGCTTGAATTAATATGAACAAGAACTCAGGCTGAAAGTGAATAAAATTAGGCTTTATTTGAATAAATGAAATCTGGACTTCAAATAATTAAAAAGGGACTTGGGCTTCTAAGAATAAGTCTTGGAGTTACAAGTTAAAAGTTTTCTTAAACAGACTTAATATTTAATTAAACGAAATCCAATCAATTATAAAATCACGCTATAATTTAAAATACAATAGACGAGCAATGCGAATTTCTTTTAAAACCTTTACTGTGACCAATTATGAAATACAGATTATGGTGGTAGCGACACGCTATAATTCTTTAAATTCCTTAAAATAATAATTTCCAAAATATGGAAATTTCGGTCGCTACAACCTTTTATCACTTAATTTAATTTCATCCTCGAAATTTAGCTTACTTGTTCTGTAAGTTTCGGATACTTCTCCAGTATATCTGCTTCTTTTTCCCACATAGCCTCTTCGCTACTATGGCCGCCCCACTGGATCTTCACTAACAAAATCTCTCAATTCCTCAAAACATGTACTCTTCTGTCAAGTATGGCAATCGGCGCTTCATCGTAAGTCAAATCTTCTCGTGCCTCAACTGACTGAACATTAACAGCATAAGCTGGGCCGGGGACATACCACCTCAATATGGATACGTGGAATACGCTATGTACTGTCGAAAGTTCTTGAGGTAATGTGAGGTGATACCCTACGTTTCCAACTCTTTATATTATCTCAAATGGGCCAATGTACCTCGGTTTCAGCTTCGCTTTCTTACCAAACGAAGTACACCATTTATCGGCGCCACTTTGAGAAATACTTTCTCCCCGACCTGGAAATCCATGCTTTTTCTTTTCTGATCGGCGTAACTTTTCTGTCAATCCTGTGCAACCTTAATTCTTGCCCTGATCTTCTCAATAGCTTAAACTGTCTTCTTGACTAACTCAGGCCCCAACATCTTTCACTCCCCGACTTCATCCCAATAAATTGGTGAACGGCATTATCGGTCATATAGAGCTTCATATGGGGCCATGCTGTTAGTTGCCTGAAAACTATTGTTGTAGGCAAACTAAACTAATGGCAAATGAGTTTCCCAACTACTATCCAAATCCAAAACACATGCCCTTAGCATGTCTTCTAATATCTGGACAGTCTTTTCGGACTGTCCATCTGTCTGAGAGTGGTAGGCTATACTGAACTTCAGCTTAGTGCCCATCGCAGTCTGTAATGACTTTCAAAATCTCGAGGTAAACTGCGGATCTCTATCCGATACAATGGATACCAGGACTCCTTGCAGTCACACAATTTACTTGACATAGATCTGAGCAAGCTAGATCAAGTGGAGACTCATACAAACTAGTAAGAGATTGGCGGATTTTGTGAGTCGGTCTACAATAACCCAAATAGCATCATGCTTACTTGCTGATCTGGGGAGGCCTGCTACAAAATCCATAGAAATCTTTTCCCATTTCCACTCTGGAACCTCTAGAGCATTCAGCAACCCTGACGGTCATTGATGCTCAGTTTTTACTTGTTGGCACACCATGCATTGTACAACAAACTTGTCGATACTTCCCTTCATGTTTCTCTTCCAGAAGGTTTCACGCAAGTCTCGGTATATCTTGCTACCTTCTGGATGTGCAGCATATGGGGCAGAATGGGCTTCAGTCAAAATCTCGTCCCAAAGCTCGTTGTTTTTGGGCACGCATAGGTGGCCATTAAACGTAGGAGCTCCATCCGTGGAGATTTCAAACCCTTTCCTCTCTCTGGTTCCAACCTCTACACTTATTTTTTCCAAGAACTGATCATCCTTCTGTGCCATAATAATTCTGCTTCTTAAATCCGATTTGACCGTCAAACTGGCAATCACTGCTGATCCCGGTCTCTGCGGTGCAACTACTTTGATCATTAAATCCTTGAAATCCTTAATCAGCTGGTCTTGGACTGTATCAAGTGTTGATAATTGACCCATATTTTTCCTATTCAAGGCTTCTGCGACTACGTTAGCCTTACCTGGATGGTATAGGATTTCACAACCATAATCCTTGACCAGTTCCGACCATCTTCTTTACCTCATATTTAACTCCTTCTGAGTTGAGAAGTACTTGAGACTCTTATGACCAGTATAAATCTCGCATCTACTCCTATATAAGTAGTGACGCTAGATCTTTGGAACGTGCCCTACAACGGCGAGTTTGAGATCATGGGTCAAATAGTTATCCTCATAGGGTTTCAATTGCTTAGACGCGTAGGCAATCACCTTACCCTGCTGCATCAAAACACATCCTAATCCCAATTTTGATGCAACGTTGTAGATCACATATCCATCAAAGTCAGCTGGTATCGTCAACACTGGTACCGAAAATAATCTCTTCTTCAGCTCTTGGAAACTCTGTTCGTATTTATCTGTCCAAATGATCTTCTCACCCTTTCAGGTGAGTCGCGTCATTGGACCTGCTATCTTGGAGAAATCCTCTACGAATAGCTGATAATATCTGACCAAACCTAGAAAGCTTCTCAACTCAGCGGCATTGGTAAGCAAAGATTAGTTAGTAATAGCCTCAACTTTAACAGGGTCCACCTCAATCCCCCTAGCTGTCACCACATGGCCTAGAAAACCTATGCGATCCAGCCAAAATTCACACTTCTTGAATTTGTCATACAATTTTTCCCTCGGTCTTTAGATGTTTTACGTGTTGTTCCTAGCTCCTCGAGTATATAGGATGTCATCGATGAACACAATAACAAACTGATCCAAATACTCATGGAACATATGGTTCATCAAGTCCATAAATGCCACAGGGGCGTTCGTCAGGCCGAATGGCATTACGGTAAATTCAAAATGCCCGTAATGCTTTCTGAACACCGTTTTAGGTATATCTACTGACTTGATCTTCAACTGGTGATAACCTGACCTTAAGTCAATCTTAGAGAATACAGCTGTTCCCTTCAGTTGATCAAGCAGGTCTTCAATCCTCGAGAGTTGGTATTTGTTCTTAATCGTCAACTTATTCAGTTCAAAATAGTCAATACACATTCTCATACTCCCATCCTTCTTCTTTACGAATAGGACCAATGCTCCCCAAGGAGACACGCTTGGCCTAATAAGGCCTTTCTCCAAAAGTTCCTCTAGTTGAACTTTTAAATCTTGTAGCTCCTTCAGTGCCATCTGGTAATGAGCTTTGGAGATTGGAGCTGTTCAAGGTACCAGGTCGATGGTAAATTCCACTTGTCTGACATGTACAACTCCCGGAAGATCCTCAGGAAACACATCGGGGTACTCACGTACCACTAGTACACTATCCAAGGGTATATCTTTAGAAGGTTTGCCTTGGAGGCTAACCAAATACCCTTGACAGTCTGCCTTTGCTAGCAACTTCTTTGCTTGAAAGGCAGATACAAGTAGGGGAAGTGCCTTAATCTTTTACCCATAAAACTTAAATTCCTCGCTCCTATCCTTTTGAAAAATCACTTCCTTTTTATGACAAATTATGATAGCCTGATTAGCGCTCAACCAGTCCATTCCCAAAATTATGTCGAAGTCTTTCATACTAATCACATGTAAGCCGGCATTTATTATCATTCCATCAAAGTCTATCTGTACTGCCCTAGTTATCTCATATGTATAAATTAATCCATCTGATGGCATACTAGCCTCATGTACGCTACCAGTTTTCTCTCCTACCATGTTCAATCTAGCTAGGCATACAACAGATACGAAAAAATACGTAGCACAAGAGTCAATCAAAACATATACAGGAGTGACAAAGACAAATAGAGTACCTCCTATCACATCTAGGTCCTCTATAGCATTCTCCTGGGTCATGGCAAAGATCCTAGCCTTTCCTTTATTCGTCTGATCCTTGCCCATGCTTGGCCCACCAATTTTGCATTCCTAACAGAAATGGCCTAGCTGGCCACAAAGATAGCAGACATTCTGCCCCGTCCTCTACTCACCAAAGTGTTACTTCTTGCATTCCTAGTATTAAGGAGGTGCAGCACTCTTCTAACCACTACTTGGCCCAGTGTTCTGCCTCTTGTGTTGTCCCGGTCTATGGTTTCTGTTCCGACTCTGGTCAGACCACTTCTTCTTCTCATGATCCCACCGAGTAGATTGGGCCCCGGCATTTGTCCCTGAATAGACGACGGTCTGAGCCTTTTTCACTACTGTACCATAGGGGGAGATCAAAGGCGCTAACGATCTGCTAATCTCAGGTCACAACCCTCTTTTGAAGCGTCGGGCCTTCATATGCTCAGTGCTCACCAAGTGCGGGGCAAAATGGGACAACTCCTCAAACTTACTTTCCTAAGTTGTGATGTCCTTGTCCCCTTACATGAGTTGCAAAAACTCCACCTCCTTGTGGTTATAGAGGGCTTGGAGGAAGTGCTTACCTGTGATCTCAGTCTTGAAATGAACCCAAGTCATGTTCCTCAGTTCCTCATTAGTCCTGGTACAGGATGCTGACTCTCGCCAATATCCAGCCCCACCGACAAACTTGAATTCCGCGCACAGGACTTTCTAATCCTCAGGGCATGAGATGTGGTGGAAAATTTTCTCCATTGTGCAGAGCCACTCATCTACAGTCAGTGGCCCACTCTCACCATCAAATCTCAGTGGCTGGTGCCAATGGAACTGTTTGATGACTAACACAGCAGGAGCAGCTAGAGGTGCTGTTGGTACCGGTGCCGGTATCGGAGTTGGAGCAACAGCTTGTGCCATACCTTGCACGACCCTAATGAGTTCTCAGAGAACATCAATCTGTGTTGCTCGCACCATTTCCTTACAAAACAAATGTTTACATTTTAGTAACTTGAAAGGTGTGTATATATATATTCCAACATAATAGAGGATAAAGAGGATCAACTCAAGGAACATGAAAATCTTCATTTATTATTATTCATCAAAAATCCTTCGAGAGGAGTACAGAAAAGGAGCATCTGGTGCTCAACAATTAGAACGAATAAAAAATAACTCTCAAAAGAAGCATATACAATGTAGAGAATGACAGCTATTCTAAACTGTCTTCTATCTCTAGTCATCGTCGTTGCTAAGCCAACTGCTCGACACCCTAAATTTCTTAGGCAGAAGTGGTATATTCCCATGTGGTAGTTGATTCTGGCTCAGAATCTTCTAGAGCCTTTACTTCCTCATCATCTTTTAACTCCTCATCTGATTCCTCCTCGAAAATCCCATCCGGAATCTCCTTAGGAATCTCTGGAAGAATCTCCTTGGGAATCTCCTCCCAGGATATTCTCCTATGGATCTTCCTCCAGATCCTTCTCTGGATCCTCTTCCAGATCCTTCTCTGGATCCTCTTCCGGATCATCCTTTGGCTCAGGTACAGGTGCATGAACAGGAAAGGCTGCAGTGCCATACTGCGCGTACACTCCCCGTTGTGCTAAGAGCACCTCACAGAAGAGGTCAAAGTCAACATCGTCAACGTCCCCACCTCGAGCCATATGGAGGTGATAATGGACTTTGGCGGCTTCTATCTGCTCTTCCTTGTCAAATGTGTCTATCAAATGTCCAATGGACTGAGCTGTGGTCATTTGGTATCTGAAGTTCATGGCTCAAATACGAGCTACACGAACATGACCCACACGCTCACCATTAGTCCATCTAGGGTTAGCTACAAAGTTCTCATATGCTAACCCCGCTGCCTCAGCCTGTCCATTTCAGTTATCTTCTGCCATATCTGTTAACCATTTATATAAGATCCAGTTATTTGGGGTCTTAATAACTTTTAGAAATATTTCGAGGACTTTAGAAAGAAATTTTCTTTGTTTTTACGTTGGTCACATCTTTTCTTAAAATTCATCTTATACTCATATTATGCCCATAGCCAGCTCAACCTCTAAAAACTCTTTCTTTTCTTTATTAGAATACGATAAATACTTTAACTTTTCCATTATCTGCCAATCTATATCATGTGTCTTTCCTTTCTTATATGCATGTATAAATTTCCACGCAGATACAAAAAAATACATATAACTTGAAAACATAGTATCCAAGCAAATTTTCATTGAAGACAGTAAATAAACTTTTAGTTGGAGTTGGCGGCGCGAACGATAGCGGGTGGCAATAAAAAAATTTCTTTTCAAAAATATGCTTTAAGCGAGTCTACAAAAACGTAGACTACCCGAGCTCTGACACCAAACTGTAAAACCCCGAGTTCTAAGTACACGAGACGCTACTAAACTTCTTTACCTTTCTTCATTAAACGCGGAAAGTTGACATTTGTATAAAATAAGTGCGGAAATTTTTTTCTTTCTTAGTTTAAAATAAACAACATAATATAAAGATTACATAAATATTTTCCAAATTAACCATTGTCAAAATATTCAACTTTGAAAAATAGCAACAGTGTCTGTAAAAATATATAGAGACATTAGCTAATAAATGTTTATTCATTTTCCATTTTCTCAGTTGTCATCCCCAGTCGAGTCGCTGCCAGCTCCAAGACCTGAAATGTTTTGAAATAAAGGATGAGTGTTTTGAAAAAACACTCAATAGATTCCCGCGCACAAAACTTTTTAAACATGCATTACATATTAAGCAATTAACACATATACATATGCAAATTATGTCTGTGGGCTTGTCTTAATAGAAGCCAATTGTCTATGTTTGTGGGTGCCCGATTAAGGTAAGCTATATTATGCTCATACTTTTCATGTTTTCACAAATCACATACAGCATACACATAACACATAATATGTAATTGCATCATACTTTTCATAAATGTGCGCATATAATTTTGAAAATAACTTTGAATAGGAAAACTACCTTAATTTCGCTTCCCCTTTGAGTTTGAGCTAATGGGTGGTCAGTTATGCTCCTCGTCTAGCAATTAAACAATTTAAATGTTAGAAATTTGAAAATATTTTAAATCTAATAAAAGTATGAAATGAAAAGATAAACTTTGAAAGTTTTAGCTCAAAATATAAACTTTTAAATCTTTAAAGACTGAAATGAATAGCTTTAAAATTTTGATGACTGAAATAGAGTTTCTCAAAAACTTGAGGACTAAAACAGATAAATCAGAAACTTTAAGGATCTAAATAGAGTTTTTCAAAAGATAGGGGACTGAAATAGATAAGACCAAAACTTTTGAGTCAACTTAAATACTAATAGAACATAGAGACTGAAATCACGCAGAACAAAACTGAAGTACTAACTAAAGGCTTGGAATTGAGTTGAGGTCTAAAATGATAAGGATTCAAACTTGCGGCCTAGAGTGCGATTAAGATCAATTAGAATCCCAATTTCTTATTAGTAATGATACATGTATTGTGATATTTTATCCGAGATAAAACCCGAGATGAGATATCACGATAAATTCAACACCCGGCCCCCTAACCCAACCCCCAAATCCCCAACATTGGCTCACAGTTCGAAACAAATAGCCTCCCTCCCTCCCCTCTAAACACCCATGCGTCCTCACCAACCAAACATTTGGCAGTCCCATATGACAAAGAAAGTGCCGGCGCGCTTACCAGGCATAGAAGGTCGGCTGAGGAGAGCTAATTTTTTTCCCGCCAAGGAAAATCGAGCTCCGTCAAGAAAAACATACATTAAACCAATCATCTCTGTGCGCAAATGGAAACTTCGTAAAACCTCTGTACACAAATAAAACCTCCATCAAATGGCTACTACAAATGGTAAACCACCAGTACCCAACAATCCCAAATCTTTCCTGAATTCCCTCTAACACCAATTTCAGACTATGGCCCAAACTTCATTTTTCTTATCAACGTCCTCACCTTCAACTTTCCTTCTCTCGGTGAAGCTCAATTTGATGGTGCACAGTAACAAAATGTGCATCTTCATCTTCACCTGTTTATTAATTTCATCTTGTGTTGAAGTTAATCATGTGTGGTTTATATCTCCCCTGCCGCCGGATGGAACTGCCGGAAAATCTACAACTCCTCTGCTTCCGGCCATCAATTGAATGTGAAACAGAGTGTAAATATAAAAAATTGACTCGAACGACGACTATAAGTTACTCTTATTCGAGTGATGCATGAAAATCTTGTAAATCTTGTCATCAATTGATGCATGAAAATATATAAAATTGCAGAATGTCATATAAAATTGACGCCTGTTGTTGCTACTCTTCTACTACAAGAAAAGCACCTGGTGAAAATCTATATCTTCTTTGCTTGAACGACGACGGCTGTTGCTGTTCCGATAGACAGGGAGCCAGAGAACGATTGTTGCTGCTGGGTTTAATTTGAGGGAAGAGTGCTTGTGGTTAAGTGCCATTTTCTTTTAAATTGAGGGTATTTTAGTCACTTAGCTGTCTTGGGTTTTTTCTTCGGGCACAATATGTTTGTACACTTACCATTTTTGTTTCTTCTTTGCTTCTGCCCTAATCAGTTGAAATAGAGAGCAGAGCAGTGGACGATGGCAATAGTGGTTTGGGTGTTTCGCGATTTCCGGCCAAGGTCCGCACAATGGAGGTCACGAAGGAGGTTGGTTCGAATGACAGAGAGAGACGATAGGGCACGAATTCGAGGCTTTGGGTTCGATGACTTCATGAATGGGGGTCTGATTTGGGTTTGGTAGGCAGAGGTGGTCGCCGGTTTGTAACTGGAGTTTGAGCTCAAAGCTTTGGTCGCAGTTTGAGTAATGGCCAAGGTGAGTCACGGGTCTTTGGGTTCGAGAGATCGGAAGAGCAGTGGGCTCGACGGCAAGGATTTGAAGGGTGGGTTCGTGGTTTCAGGTAAGTAAAAGGGTTCTTAGGTTCTTAGCTTTGATTACTGGTTTCTTGTTTGTGAAAACTTGGGGTTGAATGAAGGGGTGGCTGTCGCGCAGGGTGCGGCGGTAATGGGCGTTTAATGGTGGTCGATGGCTGAACTTGGCTCGGTAGCAGAGGTTGTTTGGTCGAAGGGGAAATGGTGATGTTTGGTGGTCGGAATCAGTTCAATTCAGAAAGGCGAATGACGTCGGCAGTGGTTGTGTGTGCGTGTGAATGTTAGCTTGATTTTTTTTTTTAATTGTATACCTTTCTATAACTGTAAAGAAGGCTTGGAATTTCTTTGATGTGATTTCTGGGGATTGCACGGTGTAATGTGTAGACTGTGGAGCTTTTGAGTGTGTGTATTGTAAGGTTTACTGTGTAAATGTGTGTGTATAACTCCTCACTGGGTGTTTGTAAATTCTATAGGCTGAATTGTGGTCGTAGGCAGCGAGTGAAATGTATATTTTGCTGAGTTTGCTTGCTAGAATTGTTTGTATGTTTATATTTCTTGCTTTGGATTGTATGTACTGGGTGCAGGTGGTCATTTATAAGGGAAAAGTCTGAGAAATGTGGGAAGATTGAGGGAATCTGATGAGATTGTTTGTTGTAGAAAAATCAGTTGAATGAAACATTTTTCAGTTGCCAGTAGCCGTAATGGATAACAGAAAAATCTTGGACTTCAATATAGGTAGAAGTGGTATAAGACTTGTTTGGCTTGGCTCAAATCAAAATGGGCTTTAATTTGGGCTCAAGGTTTATTTGACTCAATATGAACAAGAACTCGGGCTAAAAGTAAATAAAATTAGGCTTCATTTTAATAAACAAAATCTGGACTTAAAATAAATAAAATGGGACTTGGGCTTTTAAGAATAAGTCTTGGACTTAGAAGTTAAGAGTTTTCTTAAACAAACTTAATATTTAATTGAAAGAAATCCAATCAATTATAAACTCACGCTATCATTTAAAATACAATAGACGAGCGATGCGAATTTCTTTTAAAACCTCTATCGTGACCAATTACAAAATACATATTAGGATGGTAGCGACATGCTATAATTCTTTAAATTCCTTAAAATAATAATTTTCAAAATATGAAAATTCTAGTTGGTACATTGAATTCTTTAAAAAAAGAAAAGTTTTTAGACTTGTAGTCCGAACACCTAAAGATGTAACTCTTTTTGGGTACAAGTGGGTGTTTGTAAGAAAAAGAAATGAGAAAAATGAGATTATGAGATACAAGGCTCGATTCATAGCAAAAGATTTTTCACAGAGACCTAGGATTGATAATGAAGAGACATATTCCCCTGTCATAGATGCCATTACATTCAGATATTTAATCAGTTTGGTTGTCTCACAGAGGCTTGAAACGAGACTTATGGATGTTGTAACTACTTATCTTTACGGTTCACTTGATAGTGATATTTATATGAAAATCCATGAAGGATTTAAGGTGCCAAAAGCAAGTGATTCACTCCCTCAAAATATGTTTTCAATCAAATAACAGAGATGGCTGTATGGGTTAAAAAAATCTAAACGGATGTAGTATAACTGTCTCAGTGAATATTTATTAAAAATGGGATATAAGAATGATGATATATGTCCATGTGTTTTTATAAAGAAAAGATTATTAGATTCGTAATAGTAGCAGTTTATGTGAATGATTTAAATCTTAGAGGAACTCCTAAAGAGCTCGAAAAAACAAAGGAATATTTGAAAACAGAATTTGAAATGAAAGGTTTGGGAAAAACCAAAATTTTCCTTGGTTTACAAATTGAACATCACCAGAAAGAATATTTGGTCATCAATCTACATATACAGAAAAGGTTTTAAAAGGGTTTTATATGGATAAAGCATATCCATGGACATCTCCAACGGTCATTAGATAACTTGATGTGGAAAAGGATCCTTCTCACCCACTCGAAAATGGGGAAAAGTTTCGTGGTCCTGAAGTGTCATATCTTAATACAATTAGAGCATTAATGTATCTCGCAAACTGTACTCGATCAGATATAGCTTTTTCTATAAATCTCCTTGCAAAATATAGCTCTATACCAACTCAAAGACACTGGAATGGTATCAAACACATTTTTCTTTACCTTAGAGGTACTACAGACTAGGGCTTATTTTATTCACAAAATATAAGCGCCTCTTTAGTTGACCATGCAGATGAAGGTTATCTCTCTAATCAACATAAAGCTAAATCACAAACAGGATATATCTTTACTCGTGGAGGAATGGCTATATCATGGAAATCTGTGAAGCAAACTTTGACGGCCACATCTTCAAATCACTCAGAAATTATTGCAATCCATGAAGCAAGTCATAAATGTGTATGGTTGAGAAATATGACACATCATATTCAGGTATCATGTGGAATAACTTCAACAGAGGAAAGTCCAACAATATTGTATGAAGATAATACAACTTGTATTACACAACTTAAAGACAGTTTCATCAAAAAGGACAGGGCAAAGCACATCTACCCAAAGTTCTTCTACATACATGAGCTTCAGAAAAGTGGAGACATCAATATTCAACAAATTCATTCATGTGACAATGTAGCTGATTTATTCACCAAAGCGTTACCAATCTCTACATTCAAGAAATTGATGCATGAAACTGGAATGTGTCGACTTAGAGATTTACATTGATTACCATCAGGGGGAGTAGCTGTACTCTTTTTTCTTCAATCAAGTTTTGTCCCACTGGGTTTTCCTGGTAAGGTTTAACGAGGCAGCATTTTATTACTCCCAATGTTAGTAATATATATACTATACTCTTTTTTCCTTACGTTTATACTTTTTTTCCCACTGGGTTTTTGCCAAACCAAGGTTTTTAATGAGACAGTTAAAGTATAGTTAGTCATTCAAGAGGGAGTGATGTAAATTGATTATGAAATGAACTACTATCCTATATCTGAAACCCTAGAAACCGTAAGATTTCTTGGCCACTACTCCAAGTAGCTTGTGCTTCAGGTATTCTTGGCCAACATGCATACACTCGTATAAATAGATGTCTCGTGTTTGTGTGTGAAATACAAGACTTTGAAAAGGTAATTATTTTATCTCTTATTTCTTTCTTTTATAACATCTCATACCTTTTTATAGATGATTAGTGGTTGGTTACCACTTAGTGGATGGTTACTATGATTGCACTCTTTAGCGTAGTGAGACTTGAGGGCGGTTGCTATAACATGGTTTGAGGATGTGATCCACTACACCAAATAGTGGTATCAATACCATTACTATTCCACTGGCTGCTAGGAGATTCGTTAACCCTAAAATCCCACCGGCCGACCTACCATTATGGGACTCACACTGAGGAGCGCAAAAGATCATCTTCAGAAACCAAAAATGGAAAAACCATAATTTGTGATTTAGTGCTCGGTGACTGACTGAGGCGAGTCATATATACCTTTTTACAAGTCGAATAAAAAGATAAATAAGACTATTTAGGTAGTTTAGGCCTCTGAATTTCAGTTTTTCTATTTTTCAAACTAATTTATTTTTTTGTTATTAATTTATCGTTTTGCTCTAAGGCTTCTATATATAACTACTAATAAGTATTTTCTAGGGATTTCCAGATTATTATATAATTTAATAATATCTTCGTAGTACTTTTCTTTCTTCTGGTGAATCTCAAATCTGCTCTTGTAAAGTTTTGCTAGAAATCATGTTGATCTTCATCATTTTTCTTGATAGCTAGCAGATTACTATATCATGTTTCTTTACGATTTTAATTTTTATTTTCGTTCTAAGTTGTATAAACACACTACATTGGGCATAATGTGAGAGTATTTCATTTGAATTTTACGTTATACTTTAAGAGTTTATGATCAATTCTAGTACAAATCAACAACAAATCATATATTGCATGTTAAACTTCAAAAGACTAAGAAGGAAAGAAGGAAAAATAAATATTTGGATCCAAATTGGAAAAGATGCATGTTATTGTGAAGACTTGAATAGTTGAAAAGGAAATGATAGCAGTCACAAGACAATTTGATAATTCTATGCTAAAGATTATCACATCCTCTTGAAAATATCATGCAACCTTCGATTATTATTATGGTTGTTGAGTTTTGCAGCAGTCAAACCGGAACGAAGTCAGGAATTGTTGGATGATCGAGTTAAATTTAGGGAGTAAATTGCGAGGTTGAAGGATTAAATTTATTATCCTACTATAAATCAAAAAGAATGAATTTCTCAATTTTATAGTACAAAACATAAAGGTACACATACACAATCTATATTATCATTCTATTAATTAAGAGAACGAAGTCTCAGTACTTTTTGTACAATAATTTTCCTGTCTTTTTTTATTTGGTAAATCGTGCGGTAATTACACTTTTTTTTATTAAGTTTGTGAGTCAAATGTTATTTTAGTATTTTTTTTGTACATTTTCCCTTTTATAATTTTCTTTTAGTTTTATTAGGATCTTTGAAAATGTGACGGCTAACAAGTATTTTTAACATACCCGACCCGAACCACCCTGCCCCATATCCAATTCAAACGGGTACAGGGCAGGTATGGAGTGGGGTTGGTAGAAACAGAACGAGGTACAGGGAAGTGCATCTAACCAAAACCCATCTCATTGCCATTATTATTGTGGGGATTTATTTCATTTTCAAATTAATTAAAATGTCATGCCTGTCATATCTCTTTTATGCCCTCCAAATTTTAGATTAATTAGATTTAAAAATTTATTCCTTTATCGTGAGAGAAACGTCGCTTCTTTCTGCAAACACCTCCAAATCTGATCTCGCTTCAATTGAAGTGCATGATATTTGAAAATTAGAATTTACTGTAAAATGTGATGCCCTGGATTGGTGATAACTTGATAAGTTAAATGTAAATTATAGCACATTTTTCTATTTGAATTCTCAGCATTTCATTTTTCAAAAAACCATACTTAAAAATGTTAACAATAAATATTTTTAATACTTATAATAAGTTGTTAGGCTCATGTTTTATCTTTCATGATCTATTTTTCATGTTGGAATCTCTTGTATTTTTTGGCTAACTTTAATTATAAAGATGACAAATTTAAATTTGATAATATTTTACATTTGTCATTCAACTTATGTTTTTAAATGTATTGAATGATGATAATAGATTTTTCCTATTATTACATGTACAAGATATTAAATGTAAGAATGGAGATTTTCTTCCAAATGATCTTGAATTTTACGATTACTATCAATTGATCTAATTATGAATTCAATTAATGTGTACTTATATTTTTATATTTTCTATAGATGTGCAAATATTGCATATTTATTATACAACTATCTAATAATATATTTTAATAAGTTTTTCAATATATGCAACGCAAGGGGAGTTTAACTAGTTACTTATATTCTAATTCAAATATGAGATAAAAATATTGAACCAAAAGATATAAGTACGAACACAACTAAAATCACATTTAAGTCAATATCAAACCAAATTGAGAATTAATTGTGGAGGCTAAATTGAGTAGCATACATGTTTTCGATTATGGGCCTAGTTGAAGAATTAAAAATTAGAAAATTGGTTAGTTATTAGGTTTAAAACGTGGGCTACCATTAAAAAAAAAAAGCGAAAATTACAAAAAAATATGGTTTTTAAAATATGTCTTTGTAAAAATCGGGTGTGTTTTTTTTTTTATTTGGAAATATAAGTTCTTTCCATAAATTATATCACACTTGAGATACCTATTATTTTAAATTAATATATATGCATATATAAAGTATATTCTTAGTAAGATATATATATATTAAAATTTACTATATATAAATAAAATACATTCACTGTCCTCAATTTTGGCCCATGCCCTTTTAATTTGAATGGCACGAACTGCATTCAATCCCAAAAGTTAGCCTCTCTTTCCAATTTCAAATTGCACAAAATTAGGGAAGATGATGAAGCTAAAATATCATTTTGTACTAAATTGTGTGTTTGATTGATTATTATACTGGGTTTTTGGATCTCAAGTTGGATAAGATTATACTATTGTTATTCTCATTGTTTCGTAACTAAATTAGAAGTCATTAGAAGCTACTAGTTCATCGGTATATGTGCTACTACTTTAATAATAAAATAAAAAACCATCTTTTTAACCTACACATTCGTGACCTTGTTTTACGCATTGTCTCTTGTTTGTGTATCTATATTGATTAGGATTATTGAACAAAATTATCTAATTAATCAACAATCCTATAATATGCAACCATAACTAGACGAAGCTTTTTAATAAATTATAAGGCTTAGTGGAAATTTAAAAAAAAAAAAAAGAAAGAAAAGAAAATAAAAGAAAAGAAGAACAACTACATAAACAATATCAAATATATACCAAGTCACTGGTATTACATAAACCTTAAACAATACTAAAAATAAGAGTAGAAATTACAATCAAGTCTACATTGAAATGTATTCAAATGCTGAAAAAGTATTAGCCCGTTCTTCTTGATGCCCTTGCAGGTGCAATTGGATTCCTACATCATCTTCAATTGGTGTCTATATATGCCACGTCTTCTATCATTCACTTTTTTGGTGACCCATGGACAAGCGAATTCTTGGCTTGCTAGCATTCTTCAACATACACACATGTGCCCTAACTTCATTTTACATTGACTAATGTTTTTTTAAGTAGACCAATTGAACTGTTGAAGCTATGTTTTAGAGAAATAAGCACACCCTTCTTGTTTTTACCGGCAATATATAGTTGTCCCTATCCAAGTTTCACCATATGACAAGAATACATCGGTATCTTTATCTGCGATCAAAGAAC
Organism: Nyctanthes arbor-tristis; assembly: GCA_963692815.1. Lineage (NCBI taxonomy): Eukaryota > Viridiplantae > Streptophyta > Magnoliopsida > Lamiales > Oleaceae > Nyctanthes > Nyctanthes arbor-tristis. The sequence goes on from CAVNYN010224942.1 coordinate 38,895, forward strand.
AATGCAATAACATAAATCTAATAGTGTCATATATTTAAGGCTACAAAAACACAAGTCACAAACACAAAATTGAAAGCACCAATTATATCTAAAAAGTAGAAAATAGCTTACTAGATTTTTTAGGGAAAAATAAATATAAAAATAAGATTAAAAACTCAAATACTCAACAGCAGAAATGTTCCTTGCATTACCATTCCTCCAAAGTTTACTAGAAAATTGCAATAACATCGACTTTGTTTCATATGAAGTCAATTAGAGTAGAGAAGAAGATATATATATTTCATAAAAATTGTAAATTAATTAAAAGAACCTTCACGCCACATAGAATTTGGAAATCAAAATAAGAACCTTTATACACACATACACAAACACACACATATATATATATATATATCTATCTTACATGTTAAATTAATGCACAACTGATTGGACAAATTATTCCATTATTTACTTTAACATTGAAAAGCAATTTTAGAATGGCGCAGTCATGTATCTCTACTAGTTTGGATGATAAATGAACGTCAGTCACTATAATGAAGAAGCAAGACATACCTCAATGACAAGTTGATCGACACTTCTTTGAAGAGTTTTCTTCCAACGAAATGTAAACTTTCCGCAACACGTATATTCAAATTCAAAAAGCAGGATGAAATTTGTTTGAATGTGTCATATTCCCTGTGTATTATTTTGCTTTTGTAGTGTTTTCAATTTTGATTAATGACTACCATATTTTGGATTATTATGTAATAATCTATTCATTAAAGCTGATTTTGTGACCCATAATTTTCGTTTTCTTTCCCCACATATATATAATATTTTATTTACATATATAATATTATATATAATATATAAAATATATTATATATTATATCTATGTAATATTTTATTATTTACAATTCTAATTAATTGGTAGTAGCTAATTTACAATTAAAGTGGCAAGATAATTCTGGTTTTTGCAATTTATACATTTTGGCATGATATATGCCATATACAATCCTAACTCTTTGTATTTATTTAACTACCCCAAAAAATATTAATAAAGAAAACATGATGTGGACAAAGTGGCTTCGTCCGTGAGTCAAAAAAAGGGACACCCACTTTTTTTTTCCTCTTTTGTTTTTTTTTTTTTGTTTTTTTTTTTTTTTTGGCTTTCTTTTTTGTCTACTATGCTATTGGCTTGTAGCATAAACAATGTTGAAATTATATACAACACTTTGTCCACCAAACTTAATTCAACCTAAGTTGAACTCCTAATTCGTCCATCTTCTGTGAACTGGATTATTTTATTTGGTTCAAAAGATTAGCAAACAATGTGAATAATGTGCAGAGATAATAATAAAATAATTTCAAATTCCTTTTGTCAATATTTTTATCATTTCATTTATGGAGTTCAAGGTTATTTGATATTGTTACCAACCACACACGAATAATTCATTCCTTTTGAAGAGTTCAATATTGAAAAGATTTCAAAAATTTTACTCAATTTTTCGATAGACCTTAGATGTCCATGTTAAAGAGTACTATAAGGAAGATTGAAAAAAAAAAAAAAGAAAGAAAAAAAAGGATTAGTTTAAGAAAGAAATAGTAAAATGTTTAACGATGTTTCTTTCAAATAATTAGCAAACTGATGTTATTATCATTAAATAAAAAACCAGTCAAACTAATTATATTCAGATATATATATACACACACACATATATATATATAATGAGATATATATATATACACGTATATATATAATGTTTTCATGGCCCATTTCAGAAAATCTAATTTAAGTAACTTTAAATTTCGAAAATAATTTGCTAACAAGGGCTCATAGTGCATCAATTTTATTTTATTTTATTTTTGAAAAGGCATGGTATTAAGTACCAATATATAGTTTAACGAACAACTAGATTCGATTAATAAAATCAAAAAGGAAAGAAATACAAACAAATAATAAAATTGGTCTATTTTAAGGGGAGACCATAGGAAAAAACTCAGGTTCTCTTAGAGTACATAATACTCGCTTTTTTAATCCAATCACGAACTCAAATATAAATTTCAAGGGTAAACATAAAACTATTGTTAATTGGCCAAAGATGTTAGTACTATCAGATATTTCGAGAAGTAGTTCAAAACTCTACAGAAATCAAATGGGAGTAAGATATTTCGCTAAAAAAATGAAGACAAAAAAAAAAAAAAAATTCAGATTGGAATATTTTGTATTGGATTGGTTTGGATTGGTATAGAATAATGGGTTGTAGTGACGGGTGGACCACGAAAACGTGCCGATTTTCACCAACTTCCACAGACCATGGCCTTTAAAGGATTTTTCTTTTGGTTGACTTTTACGTATGCTAATATCAATATTATTGTTAAGGACAAGAAGTTCTCCGTTTTCTTAAATTTGTCCACCTAAAGTGAGAACCTAACGTGTATTTGAGATTTGGGTGAAGATGGAAGGAGGTAAGAAGAGCGGGAAGGCAAAGAAGATTAGCGAAGAATCGAGTGAGATGGAATGGGAGAGAGAAGAAAACCAAGGACTTGATTCATCTTTCTTTGAAACGCATCAATGGAAGCCTTTTTTTAGTGAAGCTTCCATGTCTATTTCTAATAGGCCTCTCAAGAAAATCAGAAGTCCAGAACGGCTCCCACAGAATTTTCAGCAAACATCTCACCTTTGTGCTTCTTCATACGGCAGTAGCAATCCGGTAGCCTTTCCGCCTCCGTCTAGCAGGCACGTTTTTCCGTTTGCCATTTATAGTTCTCAACCTCCCATGACTAATTCAGTCCCATTCATTCCTTCTCCACAACAGAATCAGCAACAACAAATGATCTCGTTTGCGCCTCACCAGCAACAAAATTTTGGGTTCCCACCATATTTTGCTGGAGAAGTTCAACAGCGGAGGGTGTTTCAGTATTGGAGTGATACATTGAATTTGAGTCCAAGAGGAAGGATGATGAAGATGAACAGGTTCAGGCCTCCAATGGCTTCAGTTACATCCAGAAAGCTTTACAGAGGAGTGAGGCAAAGACATTGGGGCAAGTGGGTAGCTGAGATTCGGCTTCCACGAAACAGGACTCGTCTCTGGCTCGGAACCTTTGACACAGCTGAGGATGCCGCTATGGCCTACGATCGCGAGGCCTTTAAGCTTAGAGGAGAGTGCCAGACTCAACTTCCCTGAACTCTTTCTAGGAAAGGATAGAGAAGCAAAAGCGATTCCCGATTCTTCCCCTTCCTCTCCTTCCACAGAAGAATCGCGTGGAATTGAAACATCACTTGGGCAAGTTTCTCAGACTCCACAAGCCTCGGAAAGCCTTAATTTACCAGATTCTGATGAATTGCCACCCCCACCTCGGGATGGTGATGATGATGATGACAACTCGGGATTGCCATTGGCACCGAGCGATCAAGTTGATCAATCCAATGTGGGTGTTGAAGGCAGTTCAACACAGTCTAGTGAATTGGCATGGGGTGATATGGCTGAGGATTGGTTCAATGCCATACCGGCCGGTTGGGGTCCTGGAAGTCCGGTTTGGGATGACCTCGACGCAACCAATAATCTTTTCTTTCCTCCTAATCTTCCTTTAACGAATGTTGATCCTTCATCATCAACTTCGTGTCCCGCGAGACCCTTCTTTTGGGAGGATCAGGACTGAATTCATCACTCTGCAGTAGGTTCAAGTCTCTTCCTCATTTTTAAGATATTCCACGGCCCACTTCGGGGGATCAGATTTTTGCTACATGCTCGACCTTTCTTCGACTTTCGTCACCAGGTTGCGTATTTTTCAGAAAACAACCTGTGAGCTGTTATTTCCCCTCAACTGCAAAGACCTGCATATTATTAGGGCCTTTGCTTTGCATTTGTTTTTGAATCCATGAGAAGGAGACGGTTTTGAGATTTCCTCCCTCAGTCATTACATCCTGCATTAGATCACATTTTTCTTGATCTCAAAGGATGAAAATTTTTATTGCCTTTTTGTACAATTTGGTGTTTGTTAAGCTATTGCATTTTCCTTTAATTTGTCTTGTGAACTACTCCTCGTAGTTGCTCTTGTTGTTTAGTAATTAGTAGTTAATAATTTTGCACCATATACATTTTTTCGACAGTCTTCCAGGTCGACCTATCTGGCTACCATTCATAAATAAATTATGTTTATAAGTGGATTTAAATTTTACATTTTGGATTTGGATACATGACCATGCTGGGAAATATACTACTTTTCCCCTTCAAATTCAAGTAATGAAGCAACCGAAAAACATAAATCACGAACAACTAAATAACAGAAAAAATGCCAAATTAACGTGGCTTGGTAAACTATCGACAAGCACAAGAAACTAAACACACAATATGCGCCGAAAACAATATATATAATTCTTTCTCTAGCTTTGTCTAGCTACAAACCCAAATCCACAATGGTTGCTCACTTTTCTATGGTCGTTACTCTCTGAAACTCAATTTATCTTTTTGCGTCAATTCTTTTTCTTTCTCCCGCACCAGACCTTTTTTTCCTTTCTGGTACTTTCTATTCTCTTAGACGTACCACGTGCAAAGATGCAAATACTTATATGGGTTAATTTCAACAATCGTCCCCTATCTTTTAATTAAGAATCGGCGGGATCTTTAACATTTTCTTCGACCTACTGGGTCCCAACTTTTTATAAATTCACACGATAGGCCCTTTTTTATGGACTCCATTAATGTTGCCATTAACTTTCCAATAAAATCACTGTTATACCTCTTAACATTTTAATTTTAAAAAGAAAAATTTTTAAAATAATAAAAAAATTTTGAAAAAAATAAAATGAAAACCCTATTCCACCCCTTGTCACGACCCCGCCAATTTTACAATATTTTTGAATATTTTATACTGATTAACAAATTTCATAGCGGAACTTTCAACACAAATAGTAAAGACGGAACGTACAAAACAATCAAATAGTGTATGACTTGATGAACCAAATTACTTAAACAAACAAGTTGTTATATTTTAAAGAATCATTGCAACTCGGTTTCTCAAAAAAAATGCAAAGAACTCGACAAGTTATATTAATAGGAATTTTTCATTGATTACCAAAATGAGCAAAATTAATCTTTTCAATATATATTATTAGAAAGCTATTAAACTAAAAGGTAAGTTGTCAATATTATATAAAATTAAAAATGCATTTATAGAGAGGTGGACATATTTATTAATACAAAAGATATTAAGGTTATAATATTTTCAAAAACAGGTTGTCACTACATGCAAAGTTCTACTCACTTCGCGAGCATGTTTCAACCCATGGCTTGCCTTACTTTTCAAATGTTATATCTTCAATCATCTATAAAATTGTAGAAAGAGGGGAATGAGTACGATCTCAGTGAGCAACAAAACACTTTGATTCACTTTTTATTTGAAAGATTTATTTTCACGAAAATCATTCAATGTACAAAGCTTTTCAATACACAAATGGGTCTTATCACTAGTTAAACTACTATCTATGGTGCGCACAAGAGTCATATCAACTCAATTAATCAATCATGGTCACGTACAATTAAGTTGATCCACAGTGAACCCCAATTGACCCCTATCGGAAATCTAATTCAAAGCAAATATCACACTAATCTTTCCTATATCGGGATCATTGAATAGGTCATAGTGTAGGAAACAATTCAAAGCAGTTCAATCTAAAACAGGTAGAGCAACTAGTGATTCAAATATAATAAATCAATCTTTCTTTTAAAACAGGTACAGCATCAAATCTAAAATACGTAGAGCATCAAATCTACCTGTTCAATCTAAAACAGGTAGAGGATCAAATATATGTTTGTCTCATGGAATACTTCATTTAAAACCATGCTTATCATATAAAAACATCATAAATGCAAAAAAGGAATCAAATCATTAGTTATTCACCTCTTTAACTTGATTTTTCCAAAGATTCTTCGAGTTACTGACAAATGCCCTCAAAACCTTTGTTTTCCTTGATCAAAGTGGTGTTTTAAGTTAGTTTTCTTTTATATATATATGTGTGTGTGTGTGTGTGTGTGTGTGTGTGTGTGAAGAGAGGCCTTCTCCAAATGCAAAACTAAAGGTTTAAAAGGTTTTAGGGGTTGTTCTTCTTCCCTTATTATTGTTGGATGAATTTTCTTTTCTTTTTTTTTTTTTAATACATTTGAAGGGTTTGGCATTTATTAAGAAATGGGACAATTAACATACATATAGAGATAGGGACAAGGGGAGGGATAGGAAGGGAAAGAAGAGTGGTTGGGATATTTGAGAAATCCTCACCTCCCTCCCCCTATTTATAGTTGTTAGAAAATATCTGCATTTAATTGTTTTCAATTAATCTTTGAAATCTGCCAATCAACACATGGCACGTGGCGCATTGTGATGCCTGACGCGTGGCGGAAAATTGCTCAAGCAGTCCTTATACTTTGGGTTATCCTACGATTAAGTCATAACATTTTGATTCTCGTTACTTGAGCCCTTTCACTTACTAGAGCTTTACAATTAGGTTATCAACTTCCAAAATGTTAACTAATAACCACATTCTTTGCTTCTTTAAGTTACAATTCTTTGAATTCTTGTGACATTTTAAACGGTTATTCGATTATTGTCAAAATAACATTTACATTATCAATAGCAAACTCATATAGTTATATAATTATTATCAATACATTCTCAATAACCGTATTCTAATTCTAATTCATTGTTCAAGTATCAATCATGTTGCCAATAATCATGTTCTAGTTTTCGACATTTATGTGTATAATATTCTTGCAATACTTTAAATGCGATTGTCGTGTTTCAATTTTTGTCATTCAATTGAGTGGCAACTCTCAATTTTGCAATTCAATTATATTGTCACATTCTTTTCCTTGGTATTCATTTGAGTGCCAAGTTTTGTAATTTTATCATTGATGCAATTCAATTCACTTTGTCATGATCTTATAACCTTTTAACTGATACAAGTTCAAGTAACTTTCACATTATTATTAAAATGATGATTATTTTACATAATTTGTTTATAAAATTTTGTGAGATGTTATACCCCTCCCCTCCCCTCTCAAGAATGGCCGCTGAGATGCTGCCATTTTCAGAGGCCAAAAAGGAGGGGGTCAATCCCCATTTTCCGACACCCCCCTCCCATTTGTGTTGTGGGGAAACGTCAGTGTTGCTGGAAACGGAAGCAAATTTTACTGTCGTTTTCTGGCAGCAAAGTGGGGGGGGATTGTCATCCCTCATGCTGGTAGAAACAGTAACACCCCTCTGCTGTCATTTCTGACAGCACTTTTCCAACAACAATGGCTAAAATGAGGGGAGTGCTACCATTTCTAACAGCAAATAGAGGGGATTCACCCCTCACCTTTTAGCCATCAGAAATGGCAGCATTCAAGCCGCCATTTCCGATTGCCGTTCTTGGGATGGGAAGGAGAGGGGAGGGATTATTTTTAAAGTTTTTATTTTCAAAATTAAAAAGTTAAGGGGTATAACGGTAATTTTATTAAAAAGTTAATGTCAATATTGAAGGAATATGTCAAAAAGGACTTGTCGTGTGAATTTATAAAAGATTGGGAACCCAAGAGATCCAAAAAAAGTTAGGGATCCAACCTATTCTTAGCTCAAATGTTAGGAACAATTTGTGAAATTAACCCAACTCTATATTTATACCCAGTAAACCCTATGCCTAATTAGGAGGTGTTTCCTTGTTATTTTTCCTTTTTCTTGCACCCCTAGGCTACAATTAATTAGACTATTTATTTTACAAGTCCTTCATTTTCATTAAATAATTATTTTGAGTCAATTCGTGAGATAACACAGAACAAATCATGTGATTGCAAAGCATGCATGTGATTGCAAGGACTTGAGTGGTGGAAAAGGAAATGATAGTAATCACAAAGACAATTTGACAATGCTATGCTACGATTATCACATCCTCTTGAAAATATATCACGCAACCTTCGATTATTATGATGAGGTCAAAGGTTTTGGTCGGTGAATTAAATCCAGTCAAAGAAAGTGACACCCAAATTTATTTATTTATTTTTTTAGTCTGCGACATCATTGGCTTGCAGCATCATAAACAAGAGTTTCAATTTAACACTATATATTATGAACTATATGGTGTAATACGAACATGTAACTTGTACTAGTACACACCGCATAGGAAATCACAACTATATAGCGTGCATCGATATACGCTATATATCTATATGACGTGATACATATGATTTTATATCATTTTCATCATAAACAACATTGAAATTATATACATCACTTTGTCCACCAAAAGGCCTCATTGCTAACTTAATTAAAGATATCAACTTAAGTTGAACTCCTTCGTCAATCCTCTGTGAGCTGGATTATTTTATTGAATTAATATATTTGAAAAAAAAAAGTGTAATAAAAAGGGACTAAATAATCTTATTAGAACACCTCCAAGGGGTTTCCCCCTAAATATAGAGGGAACCTCTTTCCTAAATATAGAGGAAATCATTATTGTTCTCCAATGATTTCCCTTATATTTAGAGGAATCTATTTTCATTTTATTTTCCATTTATTTTAATTAAATAAGAATATGAATAATATTTTTATTTTGTTAAATACTATATTTAATTTGTATAATAATTATAATCAGTTAAGATTAATAATTAAAGGACAATAATGATATTTAATAAAAATAAAAAATATATAGTATTTGAATTACAAAAAATAAATAAATGATATTAATAAAAACATAAAAAATTTGGAATTCAAAATTGGAATAATTAAGTGTTAAAAATTGAAATTAATTCAAAAGTGACATTGTTTTAATTGAAGTAATGATATTTTTGTAAATAACATAATGACTTTTTTGTAATTATTAACCCTCCTCCAAACATGGGGGAGGTAAATAGTATCCCTCCAAATATGAAGAGATAGAGGGACCATTGGAGCAAACCATCCCTCAAATTTGGGGGAATCCCCAAATTTGAGAGATGGTTGGAGACATTCTTATTATCCCTAAAATGAATTTAAACCCCTTTTGAATTGTGCACCCAAATTTGACGGATGGTTGGAGACATTCTTATTATCCCTAAAATGAATTTAAACCCCTTTTGAATTGTGTAGGGTTAATAAAGTAATTTAAAGTTATTTTATATATATATATATATATATATATCAAAATAGCGTAAATCTGTTTGGGGAATTTTCATCAGTTACTGTGCACAACAATTAATTTCCATATTTCCTGTGCTGTTTTTTTCTAGATATACTGTGTTGTTATCTTTCTATGTTATTTTGTTATTTTATTTTACATTATTTTTACTCCCCCTCCCCCATCCCGAACACCCCAGCCACCCCACCCCGACTGGCTACCGGTCACTGGATTTCGGTGATTATTTATTTATTTTTGCTCTTTTCCTTCCTCTCTCATTCTTTTTAAATTTTTTTTCTTTTCTTTGTTCCGATGTTGACAAAATCTTCTTCATCTTTTTCCTTTTTCTTTTTTTCTTTTTGCCATTTTTGTTTTGGTTTTTTGTTTGATTTTCTTTTTCTCTTTTTCTTGTAACAATCTTTTGACAAAATTTGCTGTATGATAAACAATATTTTCACATTTAAAGGTTCTTTATATGTGTAACAAGTTATGTTATTTTTCTTAATAAGCTCTGTTATTTGTGACAATATATGTTTTTTTAATCTAATGTTGTATATTATTAAACAATATATATTATTAATGTTACAAGCTAATGTAGAACACATGGCAGAATGAATCGAGTGAGAATCGGATTGAAGATTGGATTGAACTTTGGGTGTCTTTGGCATTCGATATAGAACTTAGCGTATAATACCTTTCCGAAAGTGGAATGACGAGGCGATCGAGGCTCATAAATGTAAATCTTAAGTTGATCAGCATCATCAGTTTTCGACAATTAGACGTCGTTTAGGCCTTTAAATTTACGATTTTCTATTTTTCGATTTTTCTCAATAATTTTATAACTCATTATTATTATTTTATCATGGGACTTGTGTACAGCTATTTAAATACCGTTTAGACTTGTTTTAGTGATTTATTGTTTAATAACAATCTATGTTATTTCTATAATAGACTAAGTTTTTTTTAACCAACACGTCATGTTATGTGCGAAACAAGCTATGATATTTATATAACAAGCTACGTTATTTGCGTAACAAGGCATGTTATATGAATAACAAGGTATGTTGTTAAACAACTTGTGTTTTTGTATAACCAATTAGGTTTTTTGTACATCAATCTATGTTATTTGTTACACAGCCTATGTTATTTGTTGAGCAAGTTATGTTATTTATATAACAATCTATGTTATTTCTTTAACATATTATGTTATTTGTACAATAATCTATGTTAAAATAGCATAACATTATCTATTATATGAATTAGAATGTTAAATAATTAATGCTATATGAATTTTAAAAAAAATGATTAAAAATAAAAGAAAGACAACAAAGAAAAAATGAAAATAAGGAAAGAAAAAAATAAAAAAACGTAAAACGAAAAAACTTGTGGCCAACGTGGTCGCGGGACTCCGGCTGGCCAGAGTTTGGCCAATTGGCCTGCCGCTAACCATTTATAAATAAATAAATAAATAAATAAATAAATTCTATTCATATTCTTAAAATAAATAAATAATTAAATTCTATTTGTACGTGGATTTAAATTTTAAATTTTGGATTTGAATACATGACACCACACTAACAAGTCACGTGATTGGAAAGCATGCACGTGATTGTGAAGACTTCAGTAGTTGAAAAGGAAATGATAGTAATCACAAGACAATTTGACAATGCTATGCTAAGATTATGACATCCTCTTGAAAATATCATGCAACCTTCGATTATTATTATGATGAGGTCAAAGGTTTTCGTTGGTGAATTAAATTTTGCAGCAGTCAAAGAAAGGGACACCCACTTTTTCTTTTTCCTTTTTTTTTTTCTTTTTTTTTCTCTACAATGTCATTGGCTTATAGCATCATAAACAATGTTGAAATTATACACAGCACTTTGTCCACTAAAAGACCTCATTGCTAGATATCAACCTAAGTTGAACTCTTTCGTCCATCCTATGTGAACTGGATTATTTTGTTGAATTAATCTATTTAGACATACATATGAAAAAACTATAATCGAAAGGAGTACAAATTATCTTATTACCCCTAAAATGACTTTTAACCCCTTTTGAATTGTGTATGGTTAATAAGGTAATTTAAACATCTTTTTGTCATAGTTTTTATCTACATTAGTCTCTAAATAGCGCAAATTTTTTTTATTTGGCACAAAAGATTGATAAAACAGTGATAAAAAAGGGTAAAATTTTACTTTTATTTTATACTGGTGTTTTCTTTGTCCTCAATTAGTGAATAATGTGTAGCAATAATGATAAACTAATTTTAAACTCCTTTTGTTAACATTTTTGTCATTTGATTTGTCTAAATAGTGTGATTCTATATTGTTTGAAGTTATTCAAGATAACGTTACCAGCCACAAACGAAGAATTCATTCTTTTGAAGAGTTAAATATTGAAAAGATTTCAGAAATTTTATTCAATTGTTCGATAAATTGTAGATGTCCAAGTTATCTTACACATGTAACGATTAGTTTAAGAAAGATTGAAGAAAAAAGAAAGATTAAGAAAGAAATAGCAAAATGTTTAATTATCTCCTTCAAATAATTAGCAAACTAATTTATTCTAAAATAAAAATATGGTCAAACTAATTACATTTGCATATATCGTGAAAATCACCTCGCTATATTATACAAATTTTCACCTCCCATTTTTGGAAAATCTAATCTAATTAAATTTAAGTTTTAAAAATAGTTTGATAACAAGGACTCAGTGTCAAGTTTTAATATTTAAAGTATCCTTATAGTTTAGTGAACTAGATTCAATTAATAAGATTGAAATAAATAGATACAAACAAATAATAAAATTAATCTGATTTGAGGGGGCCCGACTTGTTGTATAAATATGATCTTATTCTTACAGTACGTTGTGGATTGACAAGAACTATTACTAGATTTTTTGCCCCCCTTTCGCTTGAAATCAAACGGGAATGAGATATTTTGCTAAACAAATGAAGATGGAAGGGGGATTAAAAAAAAAGGAAAAGAAAGGCAAATTGGAAAAGTTTGTATTGGATTGGTATAGAATGATGGCTTGAATGACGGGTGGACCACAAAACGTGCCGATTTTTACCGACTTCCACAGACCATGGCCTTTAAAAGATTTTTCTTTTGGTTGACTTTTTCGTATGCAAATGTTCTTACTATTGTTGACGACAACACGTTCTCCGTTTTTTAAATTTTGTCCACCGAAAGTGAGAACCTAACATGCATACTATTTTCTCATTGCACAACCCCCCATCATTACGTTGTTTATATTTATTCAGAAAAAATTAACGTATTGCACACAAACAAGAATTTTATTTTATTGTTATTATGTATGCGCGTAATACAAAGATAGGTGTACACAAAATGTTTAACAATAAATTGGGTTATTTGCTTGTATATGCTTGATTGTATCTCATTTAGTTGGAGTATCAAATCTGATACTTTTGAAGTACTAGACTTTTGTTCATTTATATTACTTGATTTTGATTTTTATTATTTTTTCTTCTTTCCCTTTTCTCCATCATTTATTTGACAATTAATTTAGAAATCAATTGGTTTATAGATTGTTTCGTAACGCAGTTTTGTTAGACTTGTAGTAATTTTGGTTTTAACAAAATAAGAAGTGTCCAACAAATAACGTCATGTATAAACCGTTGTTATTATATGCATAATAATAATAATTATGCTCGACCGGATTGCGATTTCAGAGACAAGCAGAATAGTTTAGGGTTTCCTTTTTACAAGTCCGGATTTTTGATGAAAAGAAAATATTTTCAACATAACTGAATTAGCAATAATTGAGTTCCATAACATGTTTGATGATTGAAAATAAAATTTGTATGAGGAAACATGGATTTACTGAAAAACAAACACCTTAGATGACATTTTTTTTCTTTTATTCTGAATTGGGAGGAAAGGTGGAAACATTTTCCATAGAGAGAATGTCAATCAAACAATACAAAAAAGTAAGAATTTAAGTTAAAAGAAAAAAAACTATCTTTATGAAAAATATTGATAATTGATATATCAAATATATACATTAATTTAAATGTAAATATATAATGATTATCATTTCAAAAAATATATATACATATGTAATGATTATGTGTTGGATTAACGTTTCTCACGGTGAGAATATTCAAGCGGCAGAAGTTTGGTGCAATTATGGTACCAGACAGATGATTTAGTATAATACTCACGGTTAATATAATTTGAAAACATTGTAATAATACGCCAATATTATACAGCACTATTATTTGATGCTGTTCTAGCAACAAATGTCAAGTACCAAAACATTCATATTTTTCCTTAATCTCCACTTTGTTATATTATACATTGGTAATGCGTTTAAATATATGAAAGCAAACAATGATTAGAGTTCCAACCAAAACACGATCCATTCAAAGGCAAAAAAATTATATGCTCTCTACTTAGAAGAGTTGAATATGAGTCTCCTACTATTTTTGTCCCCTCGTTGTCTCTGTCATTTTTTTCCCTTTTTTTAACTGTAGCATAATGATTCTAATTTCCATAGAACAATTCTAAAGGGACATGAAAATGGAATATTATTAGGTAACATTCTGATGTGGTACATATTCATTGGGTGATGATTATATGGCTACTTTTTTATCATCCAATACAAGTGTATTATATAAGAATGTCACCTAATAATGTCTCATTTTCATGTCCCTTAGAATTTTTTATTTCCATATCCAACGGTGCATTACTGAACAAAAGCTTTTTGTATCCAGAAATTTTGGGAAATGAATGCATAATGACGATTTTACTTTAACTTGGTTTGTCATGTTTTGAAAAAAAAAAAAAAAATTAAGCTACTTCAGTAATACCTTATTATAATATTTTAGGCTAATGAAAAATCCAAACGTGAGATCTTGAGTCCCATTTTGAGGACCTTTAAACCCATATATGAGTTAGTGATTGATCCAGAGTGCCATATTAAGGTATTCCTGGAGTACCGAATATTTTCTCGATTTCAACAAACTTTCATTTTTCATGCTACCAAAAAATTGTTCAAACTTCGTTTTGAAAAAGTCTCAACTATTTATTTCTACCTAACTAGCAAGCAAAGGGGCCGTTACAGTTGAACAGTTAGATTGTAGATCATGTCTAGCATCGAAGACTCAAAAATTAATTCCGCACTGATTTAGTTTTTAGATACTTGAACAATTAGTTTGCGGCATGCAAAACTTTTAACAAATGTTTGACTTGACGCATTGTATCGAAACCAAATTATTCGAGATATTTGAAATGACATTCAGTTTGTTGAATTGTCAAGATTAATCTTCTTAACTGTATTTCCCTAATTTTTAGTTTTGCAATAGGAAAAAGATTGATTTCTTACATTGAGATTAGAACTATTAACATAGAGCGGTAAAGAAAATTTTGAGCTGTCTTTAGTAATGGATATCAATTACTAAATTTTATATTACTATTGATTTTGCGAAATAAAAAAAAAAGATGAAATGCAAAAAGATTCTAGGACTAATTTTTGCCTCTTTCTTTCTTTCTTCTTTTTTTTTTTTTAAGGATTTTTGCTTCTTTCTTAAAAGTACAATTACAAACTGTATACAACGTATAGAAGTATGTCTTGCTAAAATACAATGCGAATAAATAAGCAATACAAACTGCACCATTTAATAGGGAAGTCCATTAAAATCTTTGAGTTGTTGAACACAACACTCTTGTATGGAATTTACTGAAATCAAAATTGACGGCGCTGGAATTTTGTGGAATTTAATACTATCTCCGTCCTAAAAAGATGAGTTCAGTTTTCCAATTTCATTCGTCCTAGAATATGGTCCAATTTCCTTTTTAAAAAAATAGTTGAAATATTAGTTATCTAATATGCCTATATTCGATGTGTGTAGTTATAAAAAAATAGAATTATTAAAGTAAAATAATTAATAAATGAAAGAATATAATAGGAAAATGGTATTAAAATTTACTTTTTTTAATACTATTGAATGAACTTTTCTTAATATATGTGGAAAAAGAAATAACACAATCTTTTTGAGACGGAGGGGGTGGTAAAATCTTAAGTGAGGAGATGCAGATTTGCATTGAATACTAAAATCCACATAGAGGATACCCCTAATTATTTGGTCCCTTAATTATTTGGTCAAAAAAAGGCAGAGGCGAAAAATGTAAATTTGAAACATAAAATATTTTTTTTGAATATTAAAAGGAGATCGGAAGGGAGGAAAATTGAACTTTGGTAAATGGTATGG
>CAVNYN010224943.1:9173-24615 GCA_963692815.1 Nyctanthes arbor-tristis
AACCAAATCACTGCCATTTCTGGCAGTGAACACACTGCCGGAAATGGCAGTGAACCCCCCCCCCCCCAAAACACAAAACACCGCCGGCACCATTTCCGGCAGTGTTCACTGCCGGAAATGGGAATAGGGCCCCCCCCACCACCTTTCAGTATTTTTTTCTTTTTCCTTTTTCTTTTTTATATTTTTTTAATTTTTAAATTCTTTTTTTTTTAATTTAAAGGATAAGGGTATAAAGGTAATTTGATCATCCACTTAACAGAATTTTGGATGGATTCCATTAGTAGGGACCTTTTGTGCGTATTTATCAAAGGTTGAGGACCCAGCGTGCTAAAAAAAAGGTTAGGGACCCAGCGTGCCAAAAAAAAGGTTAAGGACCCAGGCGACTCAAAGTGCAAATGTTGGGAAACTTTTGTGAAATTTACCCAAACCAGAAACGAACTACTAAATAATGATAACATGCATGTCCATGTACAGAGGCTGTGGCAAAATGAATGCTGATGAAATTATAAAATCTCTTTTTCACACATTTACCTTTTACGACTCTACTCTCAAATGATTTTATTCCTTATCTCTTCCAATTTTTTCAAAATCTCCCCCGGAGTTCTATCCAACTCATCAGAAATTTTACGCTGCAGATCCATGGGTAAACTTGGGAATTGTTCACATAAATCTCCATCAATTACATCCTGCAAATTTAATTCAAACAATTAAATCACAGTCACTGCGGACAAATGGCTCCAGATAGGGTATCTAGCATGTAAGGACGCAAACTACTGATAATTTACTGTAGGCGCATTGCATTAAGCAATGCAGATTAGACACTTGAAGCATCAATTGCAACAACTCACAGCAACATGTTTCCACTTACAAATTGAATCTACTCAAGTAGGAGACAAGAATAGGACAGAGAAAAGCTGACAAAGCTAATCAAGAAGGCTCTTTCTATCGATCACCAGAAACAGGATTCCAGATTACAGCTGAACAAATATCCCATTTTTCTAAAACAATTATCGGCCTCTCTTAGCAAAGACAAATTGGACCATCAGGATAGTATCGGCTTAGAATGTTAGAATCTTCCATCTTTTCAAAAATCTGAAAATTCTTCTGGACAATAAGATTTTGATTCCACCTTCCAGAGACCCCAAAAAGGAGAAAAAGGTTAAAGAATAAGTCAAGAAAACACAGCAACTACTACCTTTAGGTGAAATACAGGGCCAAATTTTCTCCCTATCTGAATCATCACATAACTGTAGCGTGTTGAGGCAAGTACCAAATTTTATCACATAGCACGAAGAATAAGAATAGGCTTTTGGGATGCTTAAATTTTAACTTAAGTATCAAGCTGATCAAATATCATTTTTATGCGCACATTTCTTCAGACCCACAACTATTACCTACCTAGTATCCACACATTTCATATGATCAAAAGCACTAACCACTTAAATTACCATTTAAGCTTATCCCAAACAAGATCTGCATACCTTTATCTTGTTAAAATGTCAATAAATTAACATTGAAAATCATATAAAAATGGAACAACAGAACCCACCGACAGAAACAGAGGATAGCGAAACAGACAGAACACAATTCAGTAATTTGAAATTTTGGCCAGTAGTGAGCCAATGCCATTAAACAACAACAACAACAACAACAACAACAACAACAATAATAATAAATTTTATTGTAACAACACTTCACCTTCACTGGGAAATAGGCAGATCTGTAGGCCATGTGGTCTCTGCCACACAAAGGTGGGTGCTCCTGCCTCATGTGCATCTCCAAATGTGAAAAGAAGTCGACATCATCACGGGATGTGAAAGGCAGCAATGCACCTACGCTCCCCATGACAGTCCCAAATATAATGCAGTCTCCACCTCCTGGAATCAGCGATGCCTTATTTAAGCAAGTAACCACATCACCAACATGAAATTGCACTATTTCCTCAACTTTATTGGGAGCACCATTTAGCCTTCCCTGTTCCCATTTTATCTTCCCACCAGTTGGATCTTCTTCAATCTCATCTGACACATCCTGGGGTAACCGAACAAAGTAAACATTTCCAAATTTGTCTGCCCCTGCCATAGTGTCAAAATCTATGTGATGTGCTGCAGTTAGCCATCTGGGAACGGTGTCATCAGCAAATATGTATAGCTGATTTTCATCTCGCCTATACTTGCAATAGTGGAAAGACTGCAAAATATGTAAAACCACTGGTGAAATAGATCTCTTAGCAGAAAACAGAAATGAAAATATCACTAGTAAATTGGAATACAAACAATCCTACAGAAATCATCATGCTTCACCATAAATCTTGTATTGGGAGCAATTAAAAGACACATGCTTAACAAAATAAAATGTTATATAATTTTACTTCAAATTCTACATTCGCTACTTCAAAGGTCAATAGTCATTTCAATCAAACTCCTGGTTCCTACAGAACTTATACAAATTGGGATTAACAAGATATGTTTGTGTGTGGAGGTGTATATAAGTCAAAAACAAAAAAGCTGCATTAAAAGAAGCCTCTCTCTGAAATTTTGTTTGCTTAGACATAGCACAGTCGAGGCTTAAAGAAAGATGATAACTTGCATATGAACCAGTGAGTGACACTTAGATTTAGTATTGAACAAAAATTAAATAGCTGCCAAAACTCTGAAACAGAGTCCACTGAGATGTACCCTATGTTATTGAACTGTTTCAACACACCCAACCCCCACCCCCAAAAAAAAAAACCAAAAATAAATAAATAATAAATAAATAAACAAGTACAAATTGCAACTAGTAACAGAACCTTCCTAAATGCACAATATACAAATTTAGCTTATCAACCAAGGCATATTGGAATACACTAACAAAGCTGTGGACTCTGAATTTAATCAACTAATATAAATATGAGCTAGATTATTAGGCAGCTTACCTCCTGCATGTCACCAACGTAAATCCTATCACGATAG
The DNA here is from genome assembly GCA_963692815.1 of Nyctanthes arbor-tristis. Classification (NCBI taxonomy): domain Eukaryota; kingdom Viridiplantae; phylum Streptophyta; class Magnoliopsida; order Lamiales; family Oleaceae; genus Nyctanthes; species Nyctanthes arbor-tristis. The sequence continues at coordinate 12,128 of CAVNYN010224943.1, forward strand.
GTATGAATGGATGTGATTGTGTTAGGAAATAACTTGTTCTCACACTTCCTAAGCAGCCTTCTTTTTCCCAAGTCGTACAACCTAAGTACAGGTCCTATCCCAGCCAGCAGTCTCCCTTGGAATTGACACAATGCAAGAGGGACTCCTTCCACTTGTGTTTTATGCAGAAGTTCAAGGACCTTACCATCTTCCTTAAACCTGTATATATGAATATATCCGGCCTCAAAGGATCTGTTGGGCCAAAACTGTAGGCCCTTTGCCGTGCCCACAGCTAAAAGGGTTCCATGCTCCTTATCGTGGAAATTCACAGTGCATATGCTAAATGCAGATTCATTATCCTGAAGCTCTAGCAAACAGGTTGTCTGCGTAGTCCGTGGATCAAGGACCCTGATGCAAGAAACCCATCTTCCAGATTCTGCCTTTGGATAACCATACTGCTCATCAGAAAGGGGATCTTCCTCCTCATCACCACCATTTTCCATTTGCTCAGCATTTCCATTTCCCCTCATTCCAGCAGCCTCAAAGCACTCTTTTTTTGCTGCTTCACGTTCCTCAGCAGTAAATGCTCCTTGATCACTCTCTATTATTACCAAAAGCTTCCGCTTGGGCTGAAGCACAAACTTTCTAGGGGTGTACCTCAAAGGTATGGTAGTTTCATTAAAGGTTTCTCCCAATCTCTCAATGGTAAAAACCCTTAATGCATCACCAGCAACAGCAACTACACCTTCCGCGCACTGATCTGACGAAAAAGATGCTGCATACTCAAGAGTCTCGTATGACAAGGGTGTTAGAAGGAAATGCCCTTGGTGTATATAACCGAGCCACGGTCTACTTGACAAGCAAAGCATGGCTTGTTTCCCTCTCACTACAACAGAGAAGAGCTTTGGTGCTCTCAGACCTAAGAACCTAGAGCGAGCATCTGAAAGCTGGCCTGTCACCATATCTACTACTGTCCTGAAAAGAACTCCATTCTGTAGACCAGCATTGAGAAAGAGACTTGCAGGGTGATCGGCTCCATCCTCACCACCAGTAGAAGCCTGAACTTCAAGAAAGAGGAGTGACTCAGGAGGTGAAGAAACGCTTTGCAAACTTAGAATTTGCATACAGTCATCAGGATCCAGAGACAGAATACGAATGGTATTGTCATATGATCCAACCGCAAGGAAACGTGATCTACGCCTTCCTTCAGGAACAGGAGCAATATCTAAACAAGCAACATCTCCCGACATTTCTTGCTTCTCAACCTCCATCAGTTGCCCAGTCATATCCACTTCAAAATATATAAGCTCCCCTCCACTAAGGGCAATGACAACCTGCAACCTATTAGACCCAACCTTGACAATCGTTCTCTTCCCTGGAGTACGCCACTCGTTAACACGCCCATCTTCTCTAATATGCCTAATTCCACTGGGATGAACTTGCATCAAAGAATCATCACCAATCAGAGAAACAGCAATAGATGGTGTCGTATCGAGAAACCCACTATCACTAACTTCTTCTACGGTCTCACCAATGGAAAGGACAAGAGTGGCATTTGCAAATGAGACAACAATATAAGCATCAAACTCATCATTAACATTCTTTTTAACAGTCCACACAGCACTTGGAACACCGGGTAGCGGCGATACAGCCATTTCACTTATAGCCAAACCCGGTCTTAATATTCGAAGAGATGAACGAGGACCCCGCCCACAAAGTGAAAAAATTTGAGGGGTTTCTTCCTCAAAGAGATTGATAACTTTCATATCCATTACTGGCATTAAACTCTCTACTTGGTCAATCCTAACAAGATTCTTCAGCTTCCTCGGCTGGAAAAATACAGGTTGAAATCCTTCATCCGTTTCCATTAATGTAGCTGATGAAGCCTCCACATCTGGATCATCTCCTATTGCCTGGAACTGATATAAAGCATGGTTCCCAAACTCCGATGCAGCAAACAAGAACCCTGACTTCAAAACGCATAATGATGATGTCACAGGAATTGTATCGAAATATTTGATCTTCAACTCCTTCACTCTATCATTGTCATGGTCCAAGGTCACCTTAAATATATCCCCATACTCAGTCTGCAGAAGAAAGAAAAACATTGATTTCTGCTTATGCATAGTAGCGGAGACAATCAAAACCCCACGCTCAGCTGGCAAGTCCTCGCGCCTAGGAATCACGGCCCGGACATCGGGCTGGCCTTGATTCTTATATATAACAAAATTTTCTGCACAAACAAGCACACCACTTGGTCCATCGCCACCACCAGGTACAGTCACCAGCAAATTAGCTCCATTATCAACCTGCTCTGACCATTTCCGTGAGACATGATTAAGGCCTAAATCCAACTCATAAAACGTCAAATGCTTCTGTGCCTCACTGGCAGCCTGGCCAGTGGGATCCTGATCTGCCTCAGAATAATCCAACTCTATTGCAGCAAATATTGGATTATCAAACCCACAATCTACCCCACAAATCGAGTAAACTATAGTATGACTCTTGTGCGCCTCTAGAGGTGAAGAAATTGTTAACCTAGCTGCAGTATCTCTATTCAAGACATAAACAAGTTTCTGTTTCTCACAGGCTGCAATCATGACTGCTCGACCTTTTGGGTCGATGGCCAAGTATTGACCAGGGACGATTCTGCGACATCCCGATTTGCCAAAAGTTTCCTGGTGAATTTTATCGAAGGTGTTCTTTTCCTTGTTATACTCTAGGATTACGATGCGGCCCGAGTCAGAGCCCACCACAACGTAGTCCTTTTGGGCGCCAGTAAGCCGGAATTGGGCTAAGGAGCGTATGGCACCAAAGATTTCAACGGAAAGGAGGGTTTGGAGCTTACCGTTGTCGTCAGGACGGAGAAGGTCGAGGACTTTACCTCGCGCAACAACAATTTCCTGAGACTTGCCTCCGGAAAAGCTGCCATTAATGGCATATAGGATCCCGGTAGCTTGTTGAAGAGTTAGACTGTAAAGATACATAGTAGAGGTTGTGATGTAATTCGGAAAATCACCCTAATAGAGAAATCAGAGCCCTAAGGTTTGGGGGTTTTCTCCAGCATAAACCCTAGATAGATTCCAAGTTGAAGACACCTAGGGATTTTGGGAGCGGGAAGAGTGATAAGTGAGATCAAGTTCGCGTTCAGGTAGAAATAAAAGTCGCAGAGACAGTCCACGACTTTAACGCTGCCGCTTTTGTTTTGCTTTCATTTCCATTCCCTTTCCTCCTTTTTATTTTTTTATTTTTTTGGGTGACTGGTCTTTTCCCTTTAAATTAAAAAAAAAAGCAATGAAAATTAATTAATTAAATATCAATTACTAGGGAAATTTATGAAATACACCTTGCGTTTATAAAGTATTAAATATTAGAAAAATATATTCACACCACTATTTTTACTAAATACACTATATTATTATTGTATTAAAGATTTTTAACTTTATTCTTCATGATATTAGGCCTCTTAATATCTTTTGTTTCATTATTTCACGTGATTACTTATAAACTAAGTCTTCTTATTTTTAATGCTAATTCTCATTCAAAAGAATTTTGATAATATATATTTTGAAATTAGGAGAAAGTATATTGTTTTACTTTCATATCTTTCACTGCTTTTCTTATTTAAAATATTTAGTGTTTTTTAATGAAATTTTTACAAGATAAATAACATTGTAAACAAGATGTGATAAATATTAAATAGCCATGTATAAAACTATGGTTTAAAAAATGTAAGGACCTAAATATGAAAATTTGTGAAATTAAAGAATCTAAAATGCAATTGATGTGTGATGTAATTAGTAATATTTGTATTGTGAATATAACTTTCCTTAAATATTTGTATACCATATTTTAAGAAATTATAATTTACACCTGGTATTTCATTTAACAATAAACACCTTTTATTAAAATTTTAAAAATAATAAAAAATTATTTACTTCGACGAAATTACCGTTTTATGACTAACAAATCATATATCATATCTTATGTTTTAGAATACTTTACGCACCATTTCATTACTTTTCAGAATATTAAATCAACAATTATTTTGTCAAGTTTTTTTTTCGTACCTTTATTCTACAATATTTTTCTAAAAATTAACTATATAATAATTGAAATATTATAGGCAAATTGAAAATAAAGAGTCATTGTTGTCATAATCATTTTGGCTGCACATATTTGCATTTATAATAATAATAATTATTATTATTATTAATTTTACTCCTTTGATTTTTCTTATTTTTCTTGTTTAAAAATATATATTAATAAAGATGGAAAACACGCAATAAACAAAAAGGGGAAAAAATAAGTTGTGAAACAATACCAAACATCACGTATCATTTAATTTGATTTTTCTTATTCGTTGAGTAAAAATTAACTATCAAAGGCTAAAGACAGATTCATATTTTTGCCTACTTTATAAAACTGAAATTGAAAAATAAATTTTCTATATATTTTCTAAGTATTATGTAAAGTGCTAGAAAATAAAATTTATGGTGTGATTTATTAGTCATATATATGGGTAACTTCATCAAAATAAGTAATTTTTTAATTTTTTTTAATAAAAAGTGTGTTTTGTTAATATTAAACAAAATTTATGAGTAATTATATTAATACCACATTTTTTACTAACCACACTACATTTTAATTATACTCATTATCCTTTATGTTTTAAATTCTTTACACTTCAATTATTAACTTATTTTTGTCATATTTTTATTTAACATCTTATTATCATGAAATCTTATATCAAATGACGTCTTAATTCTAAAAATTTCATTGTAGGAATCGCCTAAAATTTTTAAATAAATAAAATGCAATATCTAATTATACATAACTACGTGTTTTCATATGATTTTAATATAAACAAATCAAATTTTTTAAATGTATTTGATCATTAATAATATGAGAGGATAATTAAATCAAAAATTCGAGAAAAAATATAACAGAAACTTTTAGGGGCTTAAACACTATAAGAAACAAAGATTAAGGATATTCACATTAATAAAAATGTGGTGTGTTTAGTAAACTAAGTGGTGTAGATATAATTAGCCGAATTGAAATTAGGGACGACAATTTTAGTCCCAAAACATGAAACCTGTGGTACCCGCCCTGAATATGGGATGAGTATGGGGCAAAAGTGTCCGTACTGAAAGCCTAACGCGGTTGGGGATGGGCAATGGCGGTTTCTTCTTAACCCGTCCTGTTGGCTCGATAATTTTTCTTTTCTTTTTTTTTTTTAACAAATTAAAAATTTTGTGAAGGAACACGTAGAATATTTAAACATGTGACAATTGAGTTTAGGCTTAACCACATTGCCCACATTTTTCCTTTTTTTTTTTTTGTTAGGCTTTTTCACTAACAAATTTTTACAAGTTTTGTAATTCAAAATCAACTTAAAAGTTAAAATATCAAATCTAAAATCGAAAAGGTGAATTCCAAAACAAACCCTAATATCTCTCAATTCGTTCATTCACTATCTCCGTCGTGTTAGTTTAAATGTTATTTGAATTTTTTTTTTTTTTTGCATTTTCCATTTTTTTTAATTTTATAAGGATTTTTTAAAAATGGGGGCGGGTAATAGGTATAAAAAAAGAAATTTGACATATAATGGAAAGTTGTCCCTCATGCTGTCCCACAAATAGAAATTTGACACGTAATTAATTTTTTGCAATTAGCATTTACTCAGTGATTCCTCCAAACAAACCTTGAACTCAAACTAGACTCTTACACCCACTCGCAATGGCTGCCTGTCACCACCAGCCACCATTTCTACGTCCATTGCATGGCCAACTACCGCCATGGTAGTCACCGATGTCATTGCCAATGCTAAACCAATAGAGTCATAAAACCAATTTAAACCACCCTAATAAATCATTGTAGCCAACCAGCAAAAATTAATTGCTTCTAGAAATTTTAGATTTTGTACAGATCTTATTTTTTAAAGCATATATGTATTTCTTGTTCCGATTATAGAAAGTAGTGCTGTCATTAAGGTAAAAAAAAATCATTGACTAACGGTTCAGACGTGCAATAGAGGTGTCGCGTGCCACGAATGAGGTTTGAATATCAAATCTGATGATTTTATAAAATCACATCTGATTTACCTAATCTCCGATTTGAATTTATTGTTTTGTAGCAACTACGAATAGGTGGTGGAGGAACAATAAAGTGTTTGGCTAGGTTGTTTATAATCAATTTTGATTATAATCGACCACACGACATCATTTCATTGGTTTCACTTTTTTCAAAAAGTTAAAAAGTAAAAGTCAAGCCGCAGTTTTTGACTTTTTCCAAAAAACAACCAATAAAATGATGTCACGTAGTTGCTTATAAAGCAATTCATAAACAACCATTTTGCCAAACATATTATAAATATTGTAAAAGATTAAAATATGATTTTTAGACTTTCGGTAGTGGTATGAGTGAACAATGGACGGATTTTTAGGATGGATAGTGGGGTTCAAGATGAAGGCATACACAATGAGAGGTGGAGGCGCCGGTAACAGTCGTCAGTGTGCAACAGTCACCAGTATGGTACTGCAATGTTATTCAGTGGGGTGGTGTGTCAGTGTTTGTGTTTATGAAGGGATTGTTTGAGGTGTTACGTTAAAATTACTTAGGTGGAAAAATAGGTGATGTGGCAAATTATTATTGGAAGGGACAGCAAAGAAGATAGCTTGGAAGACATCTTATCTCTTCTCTTTTTTTATCCACTCAAACTGAACAACCCCGCCTCGTACCGATTCAAACCATTAATTATCTAAAATGGAAAAATACACACAAAATAAATGTTCCAATCATATATATTGCCTATTGATTGTTAATCTGTGTGAAAATATCTATCGTCCTACATCGGACGGAAGGAGTATTATTATGATTACTACTACAGCATGGATCATTTATACAAGAGAGTGGCAACAATCGACTCATCCAAGAGGAGTCCCTCATCAAAGGCGTGCTTTAGAAGCCTCTTGTCTAGATGAACAATTTGATAGACAAGGGTCACAAGTAATTTTTAAACACTCAACTTTGCTAACTAGACAGTTCCACTTTTCTGCCACTAAAAGTTTTAAATTTAATTTCAAAGATAAAATTTATGAATTGAAGAAGAGACACAAACAAACAAACTCGCCAACTCAGCTCAAGCTCGTCAGTTGTTTATGCTGATATGGGAATGGGGGAGCTTGGATGCCAAAACCATTGGCAAGCCCGAAACGGCTTTCATTATACTTGTTTGAATCACCTTTGAACAAAAGCATAAAACAGAATTTAAATTTTAATGTTAACAGTTGAAAGCCTCAGTCCGATTCCTAATCTCATATGGATCGAATATCAATTTTGAAAATTGAAAAACTTCGAGAATTGATTTGTGTAGCTGCATCAAATATCGAAAAAAGTTATTCCTTTCCAGAAAATGAGTCTTATTTTATTGTTCATTATTATCCACGTTTGACATTAATCTTCCCTCTGACTTTATATACATGTTAATTGTAGTTAATGAGAATTGTGATGCATATTGATGCATTATGCAAGAGGAAGCATGAATGAATGAAACTATTCAAATACAATTCGTTGATTTTGCGAATGCCTAAATTGTAATGACATTCAACTATTCGTTAATAGAATAAAGAATAATTGAAATAATTGATAAACATCTCAATGTTACAATTTCATAATTAAATCCATCACTTCTTATGATGTAAACAGAGACTTAAATAAGAAAATAAATGAATTATGTTGTATGAACAAACACACATACAAAAAATCTAACAAAACCGACACATGGTATAATCATGTTTTTCAACACATCACGATCTCTTTTACATCAACACTTATCACATAACCCACATGTCAATTTTGTCCCCTTTTTTATCCCTCTTTTTGTCCAACTCGAATTTTCCTAAATAAAATCCGAACACTACACTAATAAGATATCTTAGAATAAAAGAAATATATAATAGGTCTTTTAAAATATTCCTCCATCAATCCCTTAATAGTTAAGAACTCGGTTTCAATATAAAAATACTTCCAGACAAATTTCATTACGTGTAATATAAGTTAGTGTATATATATAAATTTAGATGAATGAATATCTCAAGTAATAATAATATTAAAAATAAACCATGCTTCATGTATAGATGGGGTTGTACGTATAATTAAAATCATTCATCATCGCACTCCCATTTTGTACATGTATTTTTACAGTCATCTTATCTTAAACAAATAAATAAATGCATTTAGAAGTCATACATCACTACCATATAAAAGGAGGGATAATTGTAAAACATTCGTTTTCCTCTTCTATCCCTACTATTTTTTGTAATTTCCAAAAATGCCATTAGTTATTCTTGCCATATGATTCTTATAACCTAATAAAAACATTTATTTATCAATTACATTTTTTTGCATATTCCTTGAATCTAATTTTATTTTAACTTTTTATTTATCACATTTTATTCTTTCAATATTTTATTAAATATATATTTAGATAAAATTGTAAAAGAAGAATTCTCAAAACAACGTGCAACGAACGTTGGTTACAACTAGTAGTATATAAGTTGTTATAGAATTGGACTTTTACATAAATAAATTTAATGTAAAATGGAAACTGTGTACCACCCCGTGTCATAAAAATAAAGATAGTCTTACATTCATTTTCTGTCTGACCCAAAATATAGGCTACATTTAAAAAAAAAAAGTGTAATTGAAATATTAGGATGCGTTCTCTTTGCTGTTTTAAGATTGTTTTATGTTTTCAATTTTCTAAAATAGTGAAACGCGTTCTCTTTTATATTTTCAAAAATAAAATTCAAAAAACAACTTCAAAATTTGTAAAGAAAATTAAAAATGTCTTTTTCTTATTTTTAATGTTTTTTGTGTTAAAAAAATGTGAAAAATGCGTTTTCAGATTTTAAGTTTTATATTAACTACATTTAAATCCCAACTTTTATTTTTATATTCATTTTAATCTTAAATACTACCATCCGCAGACTCGCACCACCATAAAACAACCAACACTGGCAATAACATTAGACTCGATTTACCAACAAATTGAACACCACCACATCTGGCGGCTGAACCACCATAATGGTTGCGACCACCATTTGAAGGCCAAGAAGGTGAGGGAGGGGATTGAAGATGATGACTAAATCGAAAAAATTTGAAAATTTTAAGCTCTCGTGCAATTTTTATTCTCTAACTTACCATTTAAAATTTTTTACTTTTAAAAATAATTTTCTAAAATGCAAAATAAAACCCCTTTTTTATTTTCTCAAAATAGCAACCTCAAAATAGAAAACTCAAATTGTGCTTTTAAATGAAAATAGAAAACTAAACACAAAGAGAACGCAGTCTTAGTTTTTTATATGCTCCTACAGGTGCATTATTATAAATAAATAGAATTGGTTCGATGGAATAATTAATAAATGCAAGAGTATATTAGGGAAACGATCTTAAATTTGCTTTTCTAATACTATTAAATGAACTCCTCTTACTGATAAGGCATAGCACGTTTGTTAGATGGTTAGGATGAGGTATTGGACCTAGCTAGAGGTCCCTATTTGAATATTCCCATATCTGAAATATTTTCTACATTTTATTTGTAGTGTACTAGTGTGTATTTCTTATGTATAGCGTTTGTATTGTTGATTTTTCTCTGTACAAGGGTGTGTATTGTTGATTTACTTTACCCTATAGCTCGCAAGGGCATATTTATGCTCATTTATACCTTTACAATATAGATTTGTAATTGTAGTTTCAAAAAAGAAAAAATGAATTTTTATTAATGTATATTTGTAAAATAGGAAATGAGTAATTGTTGCTTTGTGGGATAGAGATAGTTTAATCAAACACCACAAAACTAAGAATTTCAAGATAATATTTCAATTTTTCTTTTAAAAACATGAGCCTGATATTAATTATTTTGCTTATATTCATCTCTGATGGTGGAATGAGGATTGATCTATACACATCAAATAAAACCGCCAATGGAAGTGAACTGATGTCTACAGTATCCTTTACATCTAAATGATGCTATAGACATGCCCAATTTTTTAAAAAATAATTTTAGGAAAATATAAAAATATGACATGAAAACTGAGATTTGTATATACGGCATAGTTTTATTAAATAATGAAAAAGGGTCTATGTGATAATCTTCCAAATTCCAATGACATTGTATCAAATAAGAATTTCGGTCACATTTTTCATGTTTAGAATTACTCAGCACACATGCGAATTTTGAGCGCAGCTTAGTTCACCTGCCTACTACAATGAATAAATATACGTTCTTCCCCTTAGATAATGCATTTCTATGGTCGGATGCCTCTCTATTGGTGGGTTTCTTTTTTTTCTTTTTTTAAATAATTAATACTTATAAGGTCAAACGTTATAATAATAATCAAATGATAAGAGCTAATTTCAATAACAATAGTATAGTTAATAGAAAAATGAAAAATGCCTCACATGCTCAATCTCATTGTCGAATATCTTATTAGTTATTACTTGTGCAAAAACATACCAAATTATAGATGAAGATTTTTCTCATCATAAGACATGACAAATTGTACTTTATTTCTAGTGTCTTAATCAATAAAAGATTCAAAAATTGAACATAAAGCATCTCCAATGTTGTGGTATGTTAACCTGTTTGAATAGTGGCAATTTGAAGGAGAGAGTGCTGAAAGGGAGAGGTGAGAGAAGTGCAAAGAGAGAAAGTGAAAGGATGAGATACGTAGAGACATAAATTAAAATAATCTGTGTTCGGATTTAGACTCTTTGTCCGGCCTTGTCTTACTTTTTGAAATAATTTATGATTTCTTAGTGCCACATTTCTATTCTTTGGACAAACTTACATTGAAGATGCTCTAACCATCCATCACGTGAAGGCCCGACCCATGATCTAGACCATATCAATCGGTTAGTGTTGTCAAGACAACAAATACCAAATGCGTTGGGTAAAACTTGAAACGGTCCTAAATGTCACCTCTCCCTTTCAAATGAAGATTCAATACGTAAGTGGAGAGGTACCTACTACCTGCGTAGGCCATAAGTAGTTTTGATCACCGATCACCATCTTATATGAAGTAGTTTTGCAGTAGCATCAAATAATCTTGTGAGTGGCATACGTATATTTTTTCATTAGACTACATTAATCGGTGGTTCCACTAATTCAGTACATTTTTTTATAAAAAATCATGGGCGGATCCAATTTCAGATTTCGGCTAACGTCGATCCAAAAATTTCACAAATTATGATTAAAAAATTTTATATGTAACCTTTGTTGAATAAAACCTTTTTTTTATTACAGTTTGTGAACATTAAAATCTTAGAAGCACCCTGATAAAAATATATTTGTAAAAGAGAAGAGGAAAGAATTTCTGTGAATAATTCCTTCATATATATACCTAATTTCTTCCTTTAATGTTGTCGCCTAAATTTGGTTATTGCAGGGTCTGTATGCATAGAATTGAAAGGTGACCGGTAGCGATGAGGAAGCATAATGACGACCAATGTTGGGGTCGATCAAGTTATGACTTATAATTATTATCACCATACGCACTTCAGAAATAACTAACGACGGCTACAAAGAAACTTATTGTCTTAACTTTATTTATATTTCTGGTCGGTTTGTATAATAATTATAATTTATTTTGATTAATTATATTCAGTATTTTTTTTTTAAATTTAGACGTGTGGCCATACTAAATTGAAAATTTGGCAACACTAAATTGAAAATTTGGTCTTACCTATAAAATGTGGCAGACTTATGTTTGTGTTAGTAAAATTGCAGATTACGAGCAAGGAAATGAAACTGCAAAATATAAAGGAGAATCAGAGTAGAACAAAGGAAACAAAACTGAGGCTTGCGTTGGACACAGTCTCCTTAAAACAGATTTGCCCACTTCTCGATGGAGTGTCTATTTCCCAGGATACAATGATATAACTTACAGGAACAGTAGCACGAAGTTCCTATCTAAGCGAACTGGAAACTACCTCAACTATGCCATGGGAGGTTGAGAATATCAGGGGGAGTTGAGGGAATTTTCGTGTGTACTCACAATGCTAGAAAAACGACCATTTATATAAGCAATAGAAGACATTAGTCACAAAATGGATGCAAATTCATTATAATCGATAATTTAATATCAAGACCCTTAATTTCACTCTTTTTTCCCCCTGGTTTTTAGCAAATGTGAAAGAAGTGGTATGAGCGAATATACGATGAAAGGTTAATTTCACCATTGATCAGTTATAATAATTACCATTAAAGTTTCAGACTTTCAGCTAATTTTAGGAGCGACCGTTAAGGTTTAAATGTTTTAGCAATGGTCACTCAAGTTATACAAACATCCAACAATACTCACTCAACAGTTCACTAAACTTTCACTCTACTTGCAAACGAATCACTGAATTTTAATTGCTTGTGATTATATCATTAAACTTTAATTAAATAGAAATTAGATCATTCAACTTCAATTACTAGCAATTAGATTATTGAACTTTTA
>CAVNYN010224945.1:0-22602 GCA_963692815.1 Nyctanthes arbor-tristis
CTCTTCCGATCTCTCCACTTTGACATGATATTGTCCGCTTTGGGCCTAGCCTATACAGTTTTGATCTTGGGTTCTCACCTAAAAAGCCTCATGTCAGATAGAGTAAATCTCTTAGCATATTAACTGGTCTCCTTTTCTTTACCCAAGCGATGTGGGATTGAGGCTCTCATAATCACCCCACCTTAGGTGGCCCAACGTCCACGTTGGCCACACTTCTAGCTGGGCTTGGCTCTAATACCATCTGTAATGACTCACTCTACTTTAACATGATATTGTCCGTTTTGGCCCAAGCCCGCATGGTTTTGCTCTTAGGTTCTATCCAAAAGGCCTCATGTCAGATGGAGTGGATCTCTTAACTTAAGAACTGGTCTCATTTTCTCTACCCTATAGACGTGAGATTGAGGTTGTCACAATCACCTCACCTATGGGGGCCCAACGTCCTCGATGGCCACACTTCCGATTAGGCTCTGCTCTGATACCATCTGTAATGGCCCGCTCTACTTTGACATGATATTGTCTACTTTGAACCTAACCCACACGGTTTTGCTCTTGGGTTCTCATCCAGAAGGCCACATGTCGATAGAGTGGGTCTCTTAGCATATAAATTGGGTTCTTTACCCAAGCGATGTGGGATTGAGGCTATCACAATGTCTCCAAAAATTAACTTATACACTCATTACAGCAAACACACAGTGTTCTTTAGTAAAAGGTGAAAGAATAGTTCGCTTTGTGTCTACCGTGTGGCTTAATTGAGTGGTATACGTTAATTTTTGGGGAGACCAATTCAAAATCTGTAACGACTCACTCCTCTTTGACATTATATTGTCCACTTTGGGCCAAGCCTGCACGGTTTTGTTCTTGGGCTTCTCATGTCAGTTGGTGAGGCTCCTTAACTTATGAGCTGGTCTCCTTTTCATTATCCAAGGGATGTGGGATTGTGGCTATCACAATCACCCCACCTTAGGGGACCCAACGTCCTTGTTGGCCACACTTCTGGTTAGCTATGCTCTGATACCATATGTAACAATTCACTCCACTTTGACATGATCTTGTTCACTTTGGGCCAAGTCTGCACAGTTTTACTCTTGGATTATACCCACAAGGTCTCATATCAGTTGGAGTAGGTCTCTTACCTTATAAAGGGACCTCTCTTTCTTCACCCAAGCTATGTGGGATTGAGGCTGTCACAATCACCCCATCTAAGGGGGCCAAACATCCTTGTTGGCCACACTCACGGTAGGGCACTGCTTTGATACCATTTGTAACGACCCGCTCCATTTTGTCATGATTTTGTCTACTTTGGACCTAGCTCGCACGGTTTTGCTCATGGGTTCTTACCCAAAAGGCCTCATATGAGATAAAGTGGGTCTCTTAACATATATACTGGTCTCGTTTTCTTTACCCAAGTGATGTGGTATTGAGGCTATTGCAATACATCTATAACGACCTGCTCCACTTGAATATGATATTGTTCGCTTTGGGCCTAGCCCCTATGGTTTGGCTCTTGGGTTCTCACCCAAAATGCCTCAATCCCACATCGCTTGGGTAATGAAAAGGAGACCAGTTCATAAGTTAAGAGAGCCACTTCAACTGACATGAGGCCTTTTGGGTAGAAGCCCAAGAACAAAACCGTGCGGGCTTAGCCCAAAGTGGACAATATCATGTCAAAGTGAAGTGAGTCGTTATAGATGGCATTAGAGCAAAGCCTAACCAGAAGTGTTGCCAACGAGGACGTTGGGCCCATAGTTGGGGTGATTGTGATAGCCTCAATCCCACGTCGCTTGTGTAAAGAAAAAGAGACCAGTTTATATGTTAAAAGACCCACTCTATCTGATATGAGGCTTTTTGGGTGAGAATCCAAGAGTAAAACCATGCGGTCTAGGCTCAAAGTGGACAATATCATGTCAAATTAGAGTGGGTCATTACAGATATCTGTAATTACCCGCTCCACCTTGACATGATATTGTCAGCTTTGGGCCAAGCAAGCACGATCCAGCCAAAATTCAAACTTTTTGAATTTGGCGTACAATCTTTCCCTTCGCTAAGTTTCCAACACTGTCTTCAAATGTTCGACGTGCAGTTCCGAACTCCTCAAGTAGATTAGAATGTCATCGATGAACACAATAGATCGGAAGAGCACACTTTTCCAAATACTTGTGGAATACCCTGTTCATCAAATCTAAAAATGCTACAGTGGCATTTGTTAGGACGGAGGGCATTACGGTAAATTCATAATGCTCGTAACAGGTTCTGAATGCTGTTTTAGGTATATCTACTGACTTGAACGTCAGTTGGTGATAACCCAACCTCAAGTCAATCTTAAAGAAAGCAGCTGCTCCCTTCAACTGATCAAACAGATCTTCAATCCTCGCGAGTGGGTATTTTGTTCTTAATCGTTAACTTATTCAGTTCTTGAAAATCAATACACGTCTTCATATTCCCATCCTTCTTCTTTATGAGCAAGACCGGTGCTCCCTAAGGAGACACTTGGCCTGATAAAGCCCTTCTCCAAAAGTTCATCTATCTGAACTTTTAACTCTTATGGCTCCTTCAATGCCATCCGATAAGGAGCTTTAGAGATAGGAGTGGCTCCTCTTATCAGGTCAATGGTAAATTCCACTTATCGATTGGGTGCAACACCCGACAGATCCTCGGGAAACACATCGGGGTACTCGCGTACCATTGGTACACAGAAGGTTTGCGTTGAAGGCTAACCAAATACCCCTGACAGTCCATCTTTGCTAAAAGCTTCCTCGCTTGAAAGGCCAAGGCAAGGTGGGGTAGTGTCTTGATCTCGAACCAATAAATCTTAAACTCTTCATTTCCCTTCTTCTGAAAAACTATCTCCTTTTCATGACAAATTATGGTAGCCCGATTAGCACTAAACCAGTCCATTCCCAAAATTATGTCGAAGTCTTTCATATTTATCACATTTAAATCAAAGTCTATCGATACTGCCCCAGCAATCTCATGTGCATCAGTCAGTCCACCTGATGGCATAATAAACTCAAGTACACTACCAGTTCTTTCCCCAACCTTGTTCAATCTAGCTAGGCATGCAATAGATAAAAACAAGTGAGTAGTCCCAAAGTCAATCAAGACATATACGGGAATGTCAGAGCTCTTCCGATCTCCTACTATCACATCTGGGTCCTCCATGGCATCTTTGTGGGTCATAGAAAAGATCCTGGCCTTCCCCTTCTTCGCCTGATATGTGCCCTTGCTTGGCCCATCATTCTTACACTCGTACACAAAGTGGCCCGATTCGCCACAATGGTAGCAAACATTTTGCCCCCTTCTGCACTCCCCTAGGTGGTACTTCTTGCATTTCTGGCATTAAAGGGGTGCAACACTCTTCTGGCCACTGCTCAGCCTAGTGTTTGGCCTCTTACACTATCCCAGTGTATGGTTCCTATTGCTACTCTGGTCGAACCACTTCCTCTTCCCGTGATCCTTCTGAGCAGACTGGCCCCCAACCTTCTGAGCCATTTCACTACCTCACGATTGGTGGAGAGATCGAAGGTGCTGATGATCTAGCGGATCTCAGGCCGCAGCCCTCTTTAGAAGTGCCGGGCCTTCATATGCTCGGTGCTCACAGGTATGGGGCAAAGCAAGACAGCTCTTCAAATTTCCTCTCATAAGCTGTGATGTCCTTGTCCCTCTGCATCAATTGCAAAAACTCCACCTCCTTGTAATTAGGGAGGGCTTGGGGGAAGTACTTGTCCATTATCTCAGTTTTGAACTAAGCCCAAGTCATGTTCCTTAGTTCCTCATCAGTCCTGGTAGGGGATGCCGACTTCCACCAATGTCCAACTCCACCGACCAGCTTGAATTCCGCTCACAGCACCTTAGTACAACTCCACCAATGTCCTGATCCTCGAGGAATGAAATGTGGCGGAAAATTTTCACCATAGTACAGATCCTCTCATCCATAGCCAATGGCCCACCCTCACTGTCAAATGTCAGTGGATGATGCCTATGGAACTGTTCGATGACTGGCACCACGGGGCAGCTGGAGGTGCTATTGATGCCAGAGCAAGATCTAGAGCCGGGGTCTACGCCATTCCTTGCACAACCTGGCTAACCTCTCTTAGGATGTCTATTTATGTTGGGCGCACCATTTTCTTAAAAAACAAAGATTGTAACAACTTGACAGGTATATATATTCCAACACAACAGGAAAATAAAGAGGAACAACTCAAGGAACATGAAAAATCTTCATTTATCATCTAGTGCTCAACAATTAGAATGAACAAAGAACAACTCTGAAATAGGACACATGTACAATATAGACCATGACAACTACTCTAAGCTCCTCTTGTCTCTAGTCATCATCCTCACTAACCCAACTGCCTAACGCCCTAAACTTATGGGCGGAGGGGGTTTGTCTTCCCATGTGGTAGATAATTCTGGTTCAGAGTCTTCCAAAACCTCTGCATCCTCATCATCTTCTAACTCTTAATCTGATTCCTCCTCAGGAATCCCATCCGAAATCTTCTTAGGAATCTCCTCCTTAGGATCTTCTTCTAGATCTCCCTCTAGATCCAAAGGAGGATCCGGATTGTGACATCCTCAATCTCACATCGCTTGGGTAGAGAAAGTGAGACCAGTTTACAAGTCTAGAGACATTTCAACTGACATGAAGCCTTTTAGGTGAGAGCCCAAAAGCAAAACTGTACGGGCTAGGACCAAAGCAGACAATAATGTCAGAGTGGAGGGGTCGTTACAGATGGTATCAAAGCAAGGCCCAACCAGAAAGTGTGGCCAACAACCCTTAGGTAGGGTGATTGTGACATCTTCAATCTCACATCGCTTGCGTAGAGAAAGTGGGACCAGTTTATAAGTTAAGAGACCCACTCCAACTGACATGAGGCCTTTTAGGTGAAAGCCTAAGAGCAAAACCGTTCAGGCTAGGCCTAAAGCAGACAATATCATGTCAAAGTGGAGCGGGTTGTTATAGGATTTTGTAGTCATAATCGTTGACCAGCTCCAACCATCTTCTTCGTCTAATGTTTAACTCAATCTGAGTGAAGAAATACTTGAGGCTCTTATGGTCGGTATAGATCTCGTACTTACTCCCGTATAAATAGTGACGCCAAATCTTTAGAGCGTGCACTACTGCGGTGGAGATCGAGATCATGGGTCAGGTAGTTCTCTTCATAGGGTTTCAACTGCCTAGACATGTAGACAATTACCTTACCGTTCTACATCAAAATGCAACCTAACCCCAGTTTTGGTGCATCACTGTCGACTACAAATCCGTTAGAGCCATCTGGTATCGTCAACACTGGTGCTGAAACCAATATTTTCTTCAGCTCTTAGAAGCTCTGTTCACACTTATCTGTCCAAATGAACTTTTCACTCTTTTGGGTGAGTCGCGTCATTGGACCCACTATCTTGGATAAGCCATCTAAGAATTGCCGATAATACCTAGAAGTGGAGAGATCGGGTTATTACAGATGGTATCAGAGCCGAGCCCAACTACAAATGTGGCCAACGAGGACATTAGGCCCCCTAGGTGGGCCCAAAATTAAGGTAATTCCTTAGTAAAGTTGTTTTTCCAAAGTTATATGCGCATGTTTTTATAAAAATATGATGTAATTATATATTATGTGAATATCCAGGTGTTTATGTGATTTATGATATTGATATGAAAGTAGCATAATTAGATCACCTAAATCGGGAGCCCACAGACTTAGCTCACCTTAACCGGGAGCCCACAGGCCTAGCTCAACTTAATTGGGAGCCAGCCTCTGTCATTTTGGCGGGCCGACAGGCATAACTTGCATATGTTTACTTGCATAGTATGTATTGCATGTTTTAAAGTTAGTGCATGGGATTCTACTCGAAACACTCAGCTTTTATTTCAAAACATTTCAGGTCCCGGACCGGGGATGGAAATTGAAAAAGAAAATGAGTGAACGTTTATTAATAGATGTTCTCTTTGTTTGAATAATTATCGACAATGTTGATACTTCAAAGTTGAATATTTTTTGCCATATTTTTATTTGTTTATGAAATACTATGTTGTTTATTTTAAATAAGAAAAAAATTTACGCACTTATTTATACGAATGTTTAAGTTTCTCCACTTTTAAAAGAGATTTTAAAGAAGTTTAGTAGCGTCTCGGGTGCTTAGAACTCTGGGCATTACAGTGACAGCCTCAATCCCACATCGCTTGCGTAAAGAAAAGGAGACCAGTTTATAAGTTAAGAGACCCACTCCAATTGACATGAGGCCTTTTGGGTAGAAGTCCAGAGCAAAACCGTATAGGCTAGGCCCAAAGTGGACAACATCATATCAAAGTGGATGGGGTCGTTATAGATGGTATCAGAGAAGAGCCCAACGGAAGTGTAGCCAACGAGGAGGTTGGGCCCCCTAGTTGGGGTGATTGTGATAGCCTCAATCCCACATATCTTGGATAGAGAAAGATATACCAGTTTATAAGTTAGGAGACCCGCTCCAACTGGTATGAGGCCTTTTAGGTGAGAATCCAAGATCAAAACCGTGCGGGCTAGGCCCAAAGCAGACAATATCATGTCAAAGTACAGTGGGTCGTTACACATAGGCTGAGAAATTTCCATCGGAACTCTGGTCCTACCGAACTATAACCCAGACAACCGCCGAAACTTCTTTCTCGATGGCCTTCGGATAAGAGGCAATGATGCCACTGGAAATTGAGGTCCCCTCAGCTAGGGTCCACCAACATAATCCCAACCAAATTTAGGGACTGTCTGCACTAAATTGGATTGGCTAGATGAGAAGAGACTCACAGCAGAAATGTATAATGCCGTCTACAAGCAACGGAGCGCCTGGTATTACAACTAGAAGGTCAAACTCCGAGAGTTCAAAACTAGGGATCTTGTGTTGCGAAAGGTACATCCACTTCTCGAGCATTACAAAGGCCTTAGGATAGACCTTAGAAGGTGATAGAGGTTCTACTAAATTGATGCTTACAAGCTTGAATACCAAAATAGCCATGTCGTGCCTCGGCCGTGGAATGCGGAGCACCTAAAGCAATTCTACCAGTAAATAGGATGGGATCACCACTTGTTTAATCTCCACCCATGTCAAAGGTTTTCATGCAATCAAGGCTACATAAAGCCATTTCTCTTTCCCATCATGAATAACTTCGTTAATCACTAGTCTCTCACAGGCTCGATGAGCCCAATCAGGGGAACAAAATTCCTTATGCTTGTGGATCCCCAACTGGGGCACAATTCCCCAGCCGATTCTCAAAGGCTGAGTGAGCCCAATTAGGGAAACAAAATTCCCTTGGCTTACAAAGCCCTAATTGGGGCATAGTTCCCCAGCCGATTCTAAAAGCCTCGATGAGTCCAATTAGGGATGCCAAATTCCCTAGGCTCGCAGAGCCCAAACTTGGGCATAACTCTCCAGTCGACTCTTCCACGCTCAATAAGCCCAACTGAGGAAATAAAATTCACCAAACCCCATTAGGAAAACAAAAATGATCGAGAGGCACAGTCTAAACACTTCAAGGAAGTGACCAGCCATCTGATATACACAAGTTTCAGATCACCCAAGAATGGCCAATCAAAAATTGGGGCAATTATAGGTGGAAACACATGAAGTTGAGATCGGACAAAAATGTCCAATCTCGGATGAGCCGACTAGAGTAGCCTTGATGATCAGAACACTTTTCCCAAAACTCCAGTTCGGTATGTTCACATCCCAAAAATTTGACGCTCTACATATTCTGAAAATCTTGGAACGTTTAAGTACTTAGGAACATTTCCTAGTAGATAAAAAGGTATAGGTGTGCGATTAGCATTTAGAAATAATGTTTTGTATGTGAGGGTCCAGATCGGTCTCACTAGAGCATGATCTTACAAAATCAGCCAATCATAATTCCACCTGAAAAGGAGAAATCTAAACATTTTGAGATCGGCCCATATCATCTGAATAGGGTCCTTGAGATTTTTTAGATCTAGTTCATGCCAGCGTGTTGAATCCTTTGATAAGAAACAAGTTAAGGCCCATACAATACTAATATTCATTGAGATTCTAGAAATAACAAAAAGTTACAAAATGATTGAGTTACATGGAAAGAGACAGACAAAAGTACATGGAAAGAGACAGACAAAAGTATGAAATTCTTTTTAGCTCAGGTCCTCCTTGGCCACGCCATCCCCGGTCTGATCGGCTCTGGAGACTTTAGCTTGGAGCTTGCCAGATCGGCCCTCCTCAACATCATTAACTATGTGAACCACTTGTTCTGGAGTCTAGTTGACCGCCAACTCATCCTCCTCGATGTCTTCCTCTTCATCCACTATGATGTTAGGATTGCCCTCTTTCTGTATCTCAAAGTTCTAAGCACGATGAGTCTTGAGGTTCTCATACTCCATAGTGATAGAACTGAGATCGGCATTGGGAAAGAGTTCTTTGACCTTCCGGATCACCTCCTCGTGGCCCATTAGATAAGAGTCCACCTGATCCATCTCGTAACGCATGGATTCCCTTTAGCCTTAAGATGGGTTTGATAGTCAACTCAGGCCTCTTCTCGTTCTGCCTCTAGTTCAACCTGTAGTTTGGAGATAGTGGCGTGGAAATTGTTCTCCAACACTTGAATGTTGGAGGTATAGTTTTAGAGGTCCACAAGCCAACCAGATTTCGCGTTTTTGAGCTCCTTTTCCACTTAGGCCAGCCTCTTGTTCAGCACGACCAGATCAGCCTTGTGCTTGTCCAGTTCTTCCTGGAGGTGATCACGAGAACTCATCTCAGATCGGACCTTAGAGCGAGTATGTGACAAGATGTTAATAGTTGAGCTGCCAGAGCGGTGGTTGAGCTGACCGAGTCCAAGGCATCCACCCTCACAAACTTATTTTCATCTTTTTTGGTCCAGGCCTGGGCCACGGTCTTGTAGGATCCTTTCACACTGGTTGGGACTTTCTCCAGTGCTTCTGGTCCTGGTGTGTGCAGTGACCTTATGTCATAATAGATCTGAGAGAGACTGTCTCTTCCGATCTAGCGAAGTCGGCTGCCCGGACCAGATGAATAGGCAAGTAGAATTTGAATGGGTTCCTATTCTGACCGGTGGGGGTAGAGGCCAGATCGTGCACAGAAACCCCTGAGCGGTTAACGTTCAGAGGGTTAACTTTTGTCTTTTTTGCAGGAGCCATAGAGGTTGGATCGGCCGCCCTCTTTCTGGAGCCGTCTTGAGATGGGGTTGTCCCAGGCCCCTTGGGAAGTGATTTTGCTCTCATGGTCGGATGTTTGGCCTTTTCCGTCTTAGCGGGCAGGTGGTGGCAGCTTCTATTTTTTCTTTAGATGTCTTTTTCTTTACAGGTCGGTAATTGATGTCGTCCTCTGAAATGAATGAAAACGAAACAAACATCAGAAGGCTAAGTCCTTGAAAGAAAAATTGTTAAAGTAGGGTGAAGACGTCGACTAATTGGACGTTCTTGGTGTGACTTTGGGACAGAGTCCAAAATCCCTTGGTGTTGTCAGGATGGACTTCCACTAGTTATGTGGAGTGAGGATCTTCTTGTAGTCCGTGCTAGCTAGGAAATCTTCTGAGTGGAGTTTGTTGAAAAGTGCGAGGTTCTCCTCTGTCCGAAGGTCCTTGACATTTCCTACAGGTAACGGAAGAGTCAAATAAATGAGTTAAGTGGCATCAAAAATCAGTATGATCACATGAATGCTACACTCGTTGTAAATGATAAATTATTCTGGAACGACAGAATCTTCTTCCATGGGATCCCTAGGTTCCAATCTCTATTTACCGCTGACCCAGAATCAATCATACTTCTAGTTTTTTATTGAGTCCGGAAGGCAGAGAATAGGGTTCATCAAATTTGACACACAGTGGCGTAATAGAATCCCAGGCCGGCCTTATCTTTCTTGAAAAGGTAAAACTCATTGAATGTTCTGACCCAAGGCATTAGCTCACCGAGTTCTTATCAAAGTATTATGAAGGCGAGCATCATCCGCCACCCATTGGGGTTGATCTGGATCAGTGCCATTCCCTAGAAGCGCAGGTAGTCCGTACAACATTGGCCTTGTACAAGCCGTACAACCAGATAGAGGTCGGTGTGCTTCTTCTCCTAGTTGGGAGAGCACGAAATGAACATTCTTAGGGACATTGTACTCTTGATGCCAGGCTTCTACTTGGGCTTGATGGACCCTGGATCTCATCCCAATAGTTGCCCATGGGTTGCCATAATCATTAGGGTTTGAAGTGGATGGAGATTCTAGTCTGATCGGAGGAGCATGGACGGCTCAGAGGGGAACATTATTGAAATCCCCTGAGGGATGACCTCAGCTCCCAAATTAGCCTCAGAGGGTTGAGGCTCAGCAGGACGATCTCCCTCAAACTCGATATCACTATCCTCGTATCCATATGGGTTTTTCGGTTCAGAGTCCCCAGCCTCTTCAAACGGTTCAAAAGCAGCCGTTGCCTCAGATTCTGGACTCTAGTTGGAGTTGAGTTCTTCAAACGGGTCATTAAGATCTATAGGTTGATCATAGGCACACTCCTCGTTTGTATCACGGCGATCTATGGAATGGTCAGAAGAAAAAACTTCTTCTTGGCCCAGCTCCTCTTCCTCACTAGCCATGTCGTTTTCGTGGTCTGAACTGACGGGGTGTATCTAATCCTAATTTTCAGCATAGTCCTTTGTGAAAATGAATTAAGAGCAATAAGGGATGTGAAACTATACCTAAAAGAGCACAGTTAGAGCGCCTGGTCAGTCTACAAGAACTATCTGGAGTTTTGATTGGCTAGAGAGAGAAAGAGTTCTAGAGAGAAGGCACTCCTCGTTTGTATCACGGCAATCTATGGAATGGTCAGAAGAAAACTCTTCCTCACTAGCCACGTCGTTTTCGTGGTCTGAACTAACGGGGTGTATCTAATCCTAATTTTTAGCATAGTCCTTTGGGAAAATGAATTAAGAGTGATAAAGGATGTGAAACTATACCTAAAAGAGCACAGTTAGAGCGCCTAGTCAGTCTACAAGAACGATCTGGAGTTTTGATCAGCTAGAGAGAGAAAGAGCTCTAGAGAGAAGGCAGAGCAAAATATGAGGAGTGAAAGAAATCAGTGGCTATTTATAAGGGTAGGAACACGAAATTTGAATGGACACTTCTAGATCTAACAAGTGCTGACATCACCCGTGTCAGAGCGCCGTCAGGTCAAATTCCCACAATTGTACCTCCCAATTGATAAACACCACATGGTGCATCAAATCAAAAGTCAACACAGGGAATCAGGCCAACCCGATCCCAAGCTGAAAATCCATAGGGTAAGGTGGAGTGATGAACCGACCAGACAGACATCGTTTACATTGGCCGATCTCAAGCTATTGTGGATGAATGCAAACGATGGGAGCATTGTTGGTATCCAGTGTCTCACAAGAGGACCCCAGGTGAAACTAGATAGAATCGTGTCCGATCAGAGACACGTGGCTGATCTGAGGTGGCTTGCTAATTAGCATGGCAAACCTTAATTGTGGTGGTTGAGTTCTGATGGATGTGGCCAATTAGGCATTGAGGCCGATCAGGGTAATTGTCCGATCAGAGATCTTTTTAGAAGCTAGCCAGCACGTCTTCGAGAAGGTCGGGAGTTGGTAGTTAATGGTAGTTATTAGGACAGGAGTTAACTAAACCTAGTATTTTAGTATTTGTCGAACTGAGTTCAAGTCCGAACAAATTGTGTAAAATTCCCAAAGCACCCTGGAGCTCACCTATAAATATGGACCTTGGGTGCCATTTGGAAGGAGGCTTTTTGGGCTGAGAAATAGAAATTAGAGAGAGAATTCTTGCAATACGCTTATTCAATTCCGAACTCGACTCTTGATCAAACTATTTCTGTTCACGAGTTTACATTAGATCTTCTCCGATAAGGAATCCTAATCAAACATCACCATTACGTAACACACATTTTGCTGACTTAGGTCCACATCAGAAACCAACGTCAACAAAAAGTTATTGACATGTAATATTGGCCAAGACAAAAAGATCTAACCTGAAAGATAACTCATCTCTTTGCAATGGATTCACCTGTTGCTAGCAATTTTGTTTAGCAATGACCCCAAAAATGAAGGAAACTATTCCTTTTGCCATTGAATTAATGTCATTGTTAAACTAAATTAAGTGCTTCAACCGTATTTTGTGTCATGTAGTCACCCATATTCTCTACTGTTACTTCTGCTTTGTTGCACATTTGAAATGGGAAGATCGGAACCAAGAATCGTAAATTAATTATCCCCATGGAGCATGAAAAAAAAAAGAGCTCACTTATGAAATAAAAATATGCAAAGAATCTCAGCTTAAATGCAAAGTATGTGTTTATACATGCATACGCATCTGTATATACATCAATCAACTATTTAACTCGTAGCATAATTTTGAAAAGGCGATGGAAAAAGTCCAACATTTTGTGGAGTGAAGTGCATGGAAATGAAGGCCCCGTAACTATTTTAGAAGGATATGAAATCTCAACATAAGTTTATATTAAACTTTCATTTTTATCCGCAATCATTTGCAATTGTATGATTCATTGCTTTTAATTTATCTTAGAGAATGCTTGTGATAACTAAAATTATAATCAAGAGTTGTCCGTTTGTACTATTTAAGGTCCAAAAAAATGTTGTAAAATATTGACAATTTACCACAAAGAAAATAACATTTTATTCAAAGAAATAAGTATTATTCAATATTGCTAAATTCAAAATCCATCTATCTATTATTATACATGACATTTAATGCCAAAAATTAAAAATAATTTGGTGGAACCTCACTTTTCTCAAAAACAAAATAATAATAATAATAAAATAAAATAAAACAAAAAATAAAATAAAGTTGGTGGAACCTCACAAGGCCCTTTTTGTTATTGATAACTATATACAATTCATTAGAAAGATAAGAAGAGTACAAATATAGTAAGTTCAAATTTTTGGAATAACTCAACTGCTAATAGAAAATTAAGAAGTGGTCCAATAAATATGTTTATTTTGGATAAAACAAAAGTTGATTGTTCCTATCAAAGTTATCATTAAGTAGTTATTAACAAATTTAATATCAAATAACTATTGAGAAAAGTTGAGAGATATGATGATATAAAGTTAAAAATCAGCAAAAATTCAAACAGTATCAAATAAAACCCAAATTTGAATTACCAAATTTGAATTGCGCTTAAATCACCGAATACCCCAAGAACTCATACTTGTTTGATAGCAAAAGATATAATTTAGGAAAAATAATTATAAAAAGATAAGGAGGATCCAGTTTAAGAAAAGATAATTTAGGAAAATATAATTATGAAAAGATAAGGAAGATAAAATTAAGTAGATAATTCAGGGAAAAAAATAAAAAATATTTAATTTTACAAATGACGTCATCAGTGGCGTCATTATAATCCTTATGAAACCAGACCAGTGACGAAAAAAATCATACCAGACAAACTTCTCTTATTATTAATGCTAATATATACTGCCCGTGCAACGCACGGGAAGTAACAACGGATGAAAAGAAATTCAAATCATTGGTATGTTGTCATTATCAAAAATCAACATTTTCATTCCTAAACAATTAGTCAATGTAGAAATTGCAATATAATTGTCCCGTCTATCAAGAACTCATAAAGATATATATATATATATATATATTACAATTACTGTAACTTCACCTAATGCCGTATATGCTCAACAAAACTAAAATACTCTGTAAAGTAATACAATAGATTGATGAAAAGCATACTGATAGTTTTTTCATAATAGCTTTTCCCCTTTTTAAACTTTTTTTTTTAAAACAATCTAACACCTTGTATGGTTTAAATTTAATAGATTAGAGTTCACCCAAAAAGGGAGGGGGGGTGGCGAAGCGTAAAGAAAGTATGAATGTAACATAATTCTATTGACACCAATTCCCAATGCCCCATTCCTTACGTTAATGCCGGTACATGTCTCACTCGTAAAGTTTATAAAAAAAAAAATGCGGCAACGACTACATTAATCTACAGTTAATAATAATACTTGATAGAAAGAAAATTAGTATATTGTTTCACCATCCAAAAATTATTCTAATTTAGTACCATAAAGATTTTTTCTTTTTTATTTTCATTTTATTATCACACAATATTTTTTTCCCTTTTTTTGTCCAAATCTCATGCCATTTTAAAAAAGATTGTAAACAAAAATGAGAATTCATACAGAACAAACATACTACATTCCCCCCACCCCCACGACATGGATAATTGAAGAAACAAATCAATTTCTAGGAGTATTTTCTCTCTTGTCCTATCACCAACTTCAACAATAGAGAAGGATAATTAAGGATTTAACCATGGTTACACGTCAGGTGATGTTGGCAACCATGCTGTAAGAACTTCAACTCATGTATCTGTGACCAAAATTGTGTTCAAACTGGGCACCGCATTTGCCATCTGCAGTTATAGCAGTCCATCCATCAGGCCACACACAATCACGCCAAACAGGCCAATGCTTTTTTCCCTTGAGAATTTCTGAACATTTTAAAACTACATATATGCAAAAATGGTCACAATCAGCACTATTCTTCTTCAAACAAAATTGCATCAGCCCTATACCCAGACAATGTCCTTAAGCATTGCTTTGTCTCTAACCTGCATATACCAAAGTAATATTAGAAACTAAATATTAGTTCTGTCATAGTCTTGGTTATAGAGATTATGAAGTGTAACGCCCTGAGTTTTAAATACTCGGAACTTCCGATCTTAAATCTTTTTCTAACAACTTTTCAAATAATCTGACTGCTAGAAGCTAACAGTAAATTGTGGAAATTCTTATAAAATAACAAAATTTGTCCTTTATACAAATCCCCAAATTAAATGTATTAAAGTCTTGATGATGAAATCTTAAATAAAGTTGAAATAATTAAATGACTGATCAATAATCAATATTCACCACCATACGCGTCACCGGCTTTAAAATCTGAAAATTTATCAATTTATGAAAGGGGTGAGTATTTCTATCAATAGGTTCAGCGTATATAATAGTCAACTTAAATAGTAATAACACACATAAAAATGTAATTAACTTCTAAAATACAGTATCTCAATTCTCAGATAAAATCGTACATTCAAGATGCACGTTCTCATGCATTTAATATGCAAGTTCTCATATTTAAGCAAAATATTCTCGTTCTTTATATAACATGATTAATCTCATGCATAACGCATAATTCTCATAATTACAGTTAACTGTACATAATTGCCACAGAAATTAACTAGAAATGCCCAAATTTTAAATAAATAGCTTTTATAAAGAAGGAACCTACATCGAATACACTTTTCGAGTTTGAGCAAAAAGTCTTGAAATTGATTAATTGCATTCGGGCCTCGTCTACAAAATAAATAGTTTAAGTTAGGAATTTGGAAATATTAAAATTACATAAAAGTAGGGACTTAAATGGTGAACAACAAAAGTTTTGGACTTAAAACAAAATTCTTGAAACTTTTGGGCTGAAAAAGAGTATTCTGAGAATTGGGGGACTAAAAATCAGCAAGGAGTAATTGTGGGGGCTGATTTCATTTTGAAATAAGGATTCTGGACCAACTAGAGTCTAGGAATTAAGTGTAGGTCTAAAAATGACTAGAATAGCATTATGGGGGACTGAAGTTGCAAATAGAATTAAGTTAAAAAAAAAAGACAATTCTTCCATTTTCTCACAATTTTGCCGAATTGGGAGATTGAAAAACAGAGAGAGAGAGAGAGAGAGAGAGAGAGAGAGAGTAGTGACGGAGAGAGTTTAAGGCGAGAGAGAGTGCAATGAGGATCGATGGGTCCGAGAATGGAGGTCACGGCGGCGAGTGGTGGTTCAAAGCTTCATCGGGGAGGCTGAAAGTCCGCGGCTGGGTGGAGTTGTTTGTGAGACGCGGTTCGAGTTTGGAGCACAGGGGGTCGCAGGTTTGAGCTATTTCGACCAGAGTTGGGGAGTGTTTCCAACAGTAGGTTGTGGTTATTTGTTTCTGGGCTGGGTATGGGGTGTTTTCGGGCTAAAGGAGCGTCGATGGTGGTGGTGGTTTTGGTTCGGCAGTGACGGGGCTGCGGCTTGGTGGTGGCGACAGTGAGGAGCCTTACCAATTTGAATGGAGCAAGAAGAGAGTGTGTTGAATGCTCTTGGTGGTAGATGCAAAGTGATGGATGTGGCTTCTATTTATACTGTGGATTGGGGAGTTGCAAAGGAAGGATGGGAGTGTATTGAGCTTGTTTGTCTTAGCTAATTAAGAATGAATGGGGAATTGAGAGGTGATTCAGCTAATGATTGATACGAATTGATTTAGGAGAATAAGTTTGCTGCAGAAATTTTTGGTGATTAGTATAGATTTAGGTGATAATTTTCCTTTGTTTGTCTAATGGCTACTCAAATATGGAAGCATTGAAAGGAACTATTCTGAAAAAATATGATTGTTCACCACGGTTTGTTAATCTGTGAAGGAAAATGACCATAGTGGGCCAAATTATGTAAATGGATTATCAAAAGAAATTTAGACAATGAGACGACTCGGAAATTTACGGGCTCAAGACGAAAGCATAAAATTTGGGCTTCAAAATTTAACTAGACGAGCGTGAGTATAAAATTGTTTACCAAAAGATTATAGCGACTTCATAAAACGCGTTTACAATTTTTATCAAACATTTTAGGTCGCTACATGAAGTCACCTATTGGCATATCATTGAGTTGGAATCTTGTCTCTCTCTCTTTGATGCTACTACATGTCTTGCCGATGCTCTATCTAATGAAATGACCAGCTTGCCTGGTATTTTCAATCTCTTTTGGCATTTAGAGGCCAACTTGGTATTTTCAATCCCTCTTTTGCCATTTGCATGCGCCTCGTTTGGAACTAATAGTCATATGTGTCTCTGCATATAGTTTAAACATATTGAGATACAAAAGGAGATAAAAATAATTTAAATTGCATAATGATTTTCAGAAGAATTAGAACTTCACAAATCTGTCATGCAGTTTTCAAACAACGTAAGCTGGTGACGGTGTGCTATCACATATTTTCACTTTGTATAAGTTGTACCATGCAAGCATAAGCTAAGCACCTTAGGAAACACATTCTCGTCCTCAGCTATCCTTTCAGCATAAAGCTTGGATGGCTATGTACATTTTGACACCACTACTACTAGAGTTAATTACCCAAAATGCCACTGTTCTTTCAAAAAATTATCTCAAATGTCATTGTACTTTAAAACCCACACAATGTCACTTAACTTGTGAAAGTGTTATCCCGTTTAACACACCGGTTTAAAATTGTAACAGGCTTGATAACATGGCTAACAGAATTTACCACGTGGCATCTTGACTGTTATTTTTTTAACTGTGTATTGATAGAGTGGCAAATTAGATAATACTTTCACGTGTGCTCTTCCGATCTTATCGGGTGAGTTTTAAAGTACAATGACATTTGAGATAATTTTTCATAAGTATAGTGACATTTCGGATAATTAATTTTGTTGCAACATTGTTCTATATGAGAAATATATCCTCAATACTAGACGACCGCATTGGATGTTTAATGTCAATGGTATAATTATTACTCTATCCTTGGTATTTGGCCTTTTAGAAACTTTTTTTGGAACATGTCAATAGTATAAATTATGTTCTCAAATCCATTTATTGATAGCCCATTGAAACTTGACAGTGTGAATGGTACTACGGTTTGTACATAAAATTTATAATGGGAAGAGCTACCATTTACTCCCTATTAAAATGAAGCGTATAACTTCCTATGAAATGTAAAATATAATGCCGATATTTTAAATCTATTTTGTTCCACAAACTCTAAAGATGCAACAGAGCATGCTGTTGTTGATGTGTAGGATAGTGATGAGGATAGAAAATTATCTCCTTCTCCATCACTTTTTCCCCTTCCTCCCCCTCCCACTTTCTAAATTTTCTACTTTTTGCAGCAACTTCTATATAATAATAATCTGTTACATAGAAAAAAAAGTTCTCAAGTTTTGTAAAGCAAATGTTTCAATATACGATCTGGTATATATCATAAAACGTTCATCTAACATTGGAGATATATTTCTCATATAGAATAATGTTGTAACAAAATTAATTACCCGAAATGCCACTATACTTATGAAACATCATCTCACATGCCATTGTACTTTATAAAACTTTCCTCATACGTCACTAAACTTGTGAAAATATTCTCCTTTCCCCCTCCTTCAACACCTGGTTAAAAAATAACGGTCAAGATGCCACGTTGTAAATTCCGTTAGCCATGTCATCAAGTCCATTACATTTTTAACGGGAGTGACAAACGGGATAATATTTTCATGAGTTAAGTGACATATCGGGTGAGTTTTAAAGTACAATAACATTTAAGATAACTTTTTAAAAGTATAGTGACATTTCGGGAATTAACTCCCACTGCTACAAACAATTGCTCAACAAGAGGACAAAACTGAGGGAAACAAAACTTCGCAAATGTGGTTCCAAAAATATTGGTCCTTAATTGATACGCAATATTATTCAAAATTATTTCACTCTCCTGCATGAAAGAATATATTCATACAATCATACCTAAGCTTTTCTTGTCATATATGCTTCTCAGAATTCTAATATACAATGCCTTATATTAGAACCTAATGCTTTCGATAAGATTTAATATACAATACTGCTTATATTAGAATTGCCCTGCCTTCTACATAGTTCTGGTAATGAAAATCATCTTCACTTAACCCAAAAATTCCCCAACGATACAAAATTTATGAACTAAGATTGAAGCAAACGGTAGCAAAAATTCTAGCAAAAATCAAGAGAAAATGAAGAAGTGTCCAAAGTAGGGGTATATTCCGACAACCAAGATCAAATCTCTACCTGAAAATCAACTTCAGAACCAATTGACCTTAAAAACTTGCTTAAAACTTATAAAAAATAATGCAAAACTGATTGACTTAAAGCAAGACTTTTCAACCACAATCAATTTCCTTTCTTCCTCAAAATCAGTAGACAAAAGAAGCAACTTTCATGTTCAACAAAGTAATTCTTGAGTTCTTTCTATGCTAGAAGTGTACCTTAGAGTGTTGGTTTGGAAGAAATCAGACTCGTGATAAAAGTTGTTATCACTGTTTTGATTGAAGCATTTGCAGCATGTCGGCCATACTTTCCAGTGGTAGATGCGAATTGCTTCCCATTATCCCCGATTGCTCAAACCTCACTCACCACCAAAGGCATGGAGGTGGGTACTGTAGCCCAATCCTTTTCACCTCTCATTCTCAGCTTCGCAACCTCAGGTTATCAGTTCATGTGGCTATTGTTTCCAAATTAAAAAATGTAAGAAAACTTTAAAATTGTATAAAGCAGAAGATTACCCAAAACAGTCAGAAGCACACACAAAGGAGAAGATTACACAAGGGAAAAAAAAAAAGAAAAAAGCAAACACATTACAGATGCACCGGTACTGTAAAAAATACTATTCTCAGAATAGTTGGCATCTACCCAAAATAGAAACTACATGTGAAAACAACTCAGAGAAGCAGGTGTTATGGGCTCTTGAAATCATGTTATGCTATAAACATCAAAAAATGGACAAATGGAGGCTGGAAGACTTGCAGGAGAAAACTATCATGCCCTAAACACTCTCATTAAACAATTTATGTATAGACATATTAAAGGAATGATATTTGATTACATAGAGGCTGAGGCCTTTCTCATGCTAGCAAACGAAATTGCAAAAACCCCAATTCTAGGAGAGGAAATAACAAAAGCTTAAGGGTAACATAAATTCATTCGGAGATTTTTCTGTCACTCAAAACATTTTTACAAATAGTAGGCATGTAACCCGTTAAGATTAATAAATTAAAAACCTCAATAAACCTTAATTCAGTGTTAATTGTACTATTATAGAATATAGCAATTTGAATGGCCAACTTACCTTTTTTTTAATTGAAAATTTATCGTAAAATTGGAATATCCTCAACTAATCATAACCCAAAATTAAGCCCTAGAAACGCATATATAAAAAAAAAAAAAAAGATCAGGAGCGATCAAATTGATAAATTTAAAAAGCTTACCACAATCGGCATTTATGACTGGCTGCGAGGTCATTCAAGAAGCAGATCCAATCTTCTCAACGGCCCTCACCACATCCATGCCCTCAACTACTTTCCCAAACCGTTAAGCCACTCTGTTTTCGCAGTACATATGAAAAACTGAGATCCATTGGTCCTGGGACCGGTGTTGACCATAGAGAGAACACTGGGTTTGGTGTGCTGCTTCACGAAGTCCTCGTTAGCAAACTTTGATCCGTAAATCGATGCCTTTCTCTCTGGTGTAGAGTGCGCGAAGTTCTCAGCGGTGTGGAGGACGAAAAGAAAAGAAAAGAAAAAGGGGGAAAATAAAAGAAAATTAAGGTAGCAAAGTTTAGGTGGGGCCCATAGAAACTTAGCTGTTTTACTAATATAGAATAGATATAGACATAGGGGGTGTCTGTAATATAGAATTTGATGAATTTTTTGGACTGTACGAGTTTTTATGAATTTTAATAATCTATCAAATTCTCATAAATTCTATGATATGGATATTTTTTGGATTTCTAATTGAATTTATTGGATTTCAGAGGTGTCTCCAATACAGAACTTGATCGATAAAATTTCATATTAATTTTTTTGGTTGTTATTTCTAATACTCGCTTTTACCTTGTGTGGTTGGGTAGTCAATTATAAAGTCATTTAAAAACTTACTAGTATCATGTTAAATTTAACGTTAGAGTAACATTATTTTTTTTCTCTTATTTATTTATTTTTGTTCGAGCTAAACGCTAACAGGTATAGAAAAAGTTATACGACTTTTTAATTCGATGATCAAAAATTTAGAAAAAAGTAAAAATATTCAAATAATGTCAACCTTATCTTCTTTCAAATGGAAAAATTAATATTTTTTAAATTAAAAATGAATAAAGATAATAAAATTATTTTCTATTTGATGTACGAATATAAAATATATGAAATTACATTGTAACTTTTTAACATAGTGGTAATAATTCATCTTAATTTTAGACATTCATTTAGAATATGATGTGATTTTCAAAAAAATGAAGTTTTTGACAATTTGAATTTTACTAAAAATTATGAAATTATTTTAAATTTAATATCATTATACTTTTATAGTAATCTTACATATCATCCACAGATAAATTTCTTTTGTATAAATTGATTATAATGTATTTTTTTTAAAGTTAAAACTGTGACGAAAAAAACTATGTACTATTGTGATAATAATAAATTATTTATTTATTTTGAAAAGAAGATAATTTTTCATTCATTAATAGAATTCCCCACGAACAGAGAAATAAAAATGAATATACAATAACACCAATGAAAAATCAATTGTGATAATGATAAATTATACTCACCATTTTTATATAAATTGAATGCGATATGATTGTCTAAATACTAGAGTAACAAGGAAAAACAGGTTTTGAATTTTTTTATTTAAATTTTTATTAATTATCTACATGTAAAAAAATTTTATGAAATCCATAAGAATCCAAGGGTGATAGGTCGGATTTTAATAAGAACATTGCAAGTATACTTTTAAGCTTAAAATTCATAGAATCCAATTAAAATCCACCATTTAATGTAATTCATCAAATTTTATAAATCATTAAGGAAGCTAAAATTCTATAGAATTCATAAAATTCTTTATTGAGGACACCAAATTTCTATAAAATCCACAAAATTCCAAATTAGAAACACCTGAAATTATATGAATTTCTAAAATCCACCAATTTTCATATTGAGGACACCCCTCCTAGATTATTATATTATCAGATTCTCCAACAGTTCCACTCCCTGTAAACTCGTACTCTTACCGCTATATATATGAGTACGGATCCCTCTAAAATACACACACACACACACACACATCCACCAAATTCCATATTAAGAACACTATTCCTCGTAAATGATTATATTATTAGATTCTCCAACAATTCAGTCCCTGTAAACTCGTATACTTAGTGCAATATATATGAGTATGAATCCCTCTAAAACACACGCGCGCGCACATGCACACACACACAGATTTCCACTAGCACGTGGGAGCATAAATCAATAAAACACTGAACTGAATACATCCCCTTTGCCCATGTTGTTTCCACCTACAAAAAAATTATGCAACATAAAAGCTACAAGAAATCCTATACTAAAAAGTTAAAAACTCTATGACATGTTTGTACATAGTATTGGACAGTATTGCAGCAGACAAAACTTGTTCTTCGATCCTATCTGGTACTGTCCAATCAGCAAAACAAACATGCCGTATGCGCATAGTTTCTGTTTACCCACTCTCAATCAGCTTGGATCCCGTCCTGAAACCAGGGAACTCCATGTACAGGCAGGCTGTTGATCAGCGCCCAACCCAATCTCCCTCTCCTGCGCAACCACTCTGCGATAGCACGTTAATGACTTCTGTGCATCTGTTAGGAATATTTTCACCCACCGCGAGTCCACCCGCAATGAGATGGCTGTTCCCAGCCTCAAACCCATAGGTCGATTCATGGTTGCATTATTGCTACTACCCAATATCAGTAAAATCAGGTACGGTCGACCAATCATCCAGTCCAGATATTAGATTAGGTCC